>PVKU01003602.1:0-173294 GCA_004027475.1 Anoura caudifer
AGATGGTAGGTAGAAAATAGACAGGGGGAGGGCAAGAGTAGTGTGGGAAATGTAGAAGCTAAAGAACTTATGACACATGGGCATGAACTAAAGGGGGGAATGTGGGTGGGAGGGGTGTGCAGGGTGGAGGGTAATGAAGGGGGGAAAATGGGACAACTGTAATAGCATAATCAATAAAATATAATTAAAAAAAGAAATATGCCATTGGTAATTTAATAGGGATTGCATTGAATCTGCAAATTGCTTTGGGCTTCATGGACATTTTGATAATGTGAATTCTTCCAATCCAGGAACATGGTATATGTTTCCATTTGTTTGTGTCTTCTTTGATTTCTTCCTTCAGTGTTGTGTAGTTTCCTGAGTACAGGTGGTTTACCTCCTTGGTTAGGTTTATTCCTAATTATTTTATTTTTCTTGTTGCTATATCAAATGGGATTTTTTCCCTTGATTTCTGTTTTTGATGTTTCATATTGCTATACAAAAATGCCTTTGATTTCTGGATATTGACTTTGAGTCTTGCTGTTTTGCCAAATTTATTTATTAGATTGAGTAGTTTTTTGGTGGAGTCTGTTGGATTTTCCATGTACACTATCATGTCATCTGCAAACAATGACAGTTTTGTTTCCTCTCTTCCAATTTGGATGCCTTTTATTTCCTTTTCTTGTCTCATTGCTCTGGCTAAATCTTCCAATACTATGTTGAGTGGAAGTTGTGAAAGTGGACAACCTTTTCTTGTTCCTGATCTTAGTGGAAAAGATTTTAGTTTTTTCCTGTTGAGTATGATGTTTGCTGTAGGTCTCTCATATATTGCCTTTATTATGTTGAGGAATGCTCCCTCTATTCCCACTTTGCTGAGTGTTTTTATTATAAATGGGTGCTGTACCTTATCAAATGCTTTTTTTACATATATTGATATGATCATGTGATTTTTGTCTTTGCTTTTGTTTATGTGATGTATTACATTTACTGATTTGTGAATATTTTACCATCCTTACATCCCTGGGATGAATCCTAGTTGGTCAGTGTATGATCTCTTTAATGTATTGTTGGCTGCGGTTTGACAATATTTTGTTGAGGATCTTAGCATCTATGTTCATCAGTCATATTGGTCTGACGTTTTCTTTCTTTATTGTGTGTTTATCTGGTTTTGGGTTTAGGATGATGCTGGCTTCATAAAAAGAGTTTGGGAGTCTGCCATCATTTTGGATTTTTTGGAATAGTCTGTGAAGGATAGGGGTTAGCTCTTCCTTAAATGCTTTGCAGAATTCTCCTGTGAAACCATCTGGTCCAGGGCTTTTGTGTGTTGGGAGGTTTTTGATTACTACTTCAATTTTGTCAGCTGTTAATTGGTCTGTTCAGGCTTTCTGCTTCTTCTTCATTGAGTTTTGGAAGATTATATTTTTCCAGAAAATTGACCATTTCACCCAGCTTTTCGAATTTCTTGGCATACAGTTCTTCATAGTAATTTCTTACAATCCTTTATATTTCTGTGGTATCAGTTGTAATCTCTCCTCTTTCATTTCTGATTGTGTTTATTTGGGTCCTGTCACTTTTATCTTGATGCGCTTGCTTAAAGGCTTGTCAATTTTGTTTATCTTTTCAGAGAATTTGCTCCCGTATTCATTGATCCTTAGAATTGTGCTTTTAGTCTGTATGTCATTTTATTCTGCTCTGATCTTGGTTATTTCCTTCCTTCTACTTGCTCTAGGCTGTTTTTGTTGTTGTCCCATTAGTTCTTGTAGGCATAGCATTAGGTTGTTTGTTCGAAATGGTTCTATCTTACTTAGGGAGGCCTTTATCGCTATGAACTTCCCTCTCTTGACTGCATTCACTTTGTCCCATATGTTTTGGATTGCTCTGAGTTCACTTTCATTTGTTTCCAGAAACTTTTTGATTTAATCCCTAGTTTCTTACTTGACCCATTCATTGTTTAATAGTATGTTATTCAATCTCCATGCGTTTGAGTGTTTTGAGTTTTATTCCTTGGGGTTGGTTTGTAGTTTCAGTCCCTGTGGTCAGAGAAAATGCTTGATATGATTTTAGTTTTATTGAATTTGTTAAGGTTGTTTTGTTTCCTGTCATATGGTCTATCTTTGAAAATGTTCCATGTGCATTTGAAAATAAATGTGTGTTTAGCTTATTTGGGATGAAAGGCTCTCTATATATCAGTTAAGTCCATTTCATCTAGGGCATTGTGCAGTATTGCAATATCTTTGTTGATATTTTGTTTAGAAGATCTGTCATTTTTGACAGTGGGGTGTTAAAATCTTCTGCTATAATTGTGGTGTTGTCAATATTTTTCTGAAGTCCTCCAAAATTTTATTTATGTACTTGGGTGTTCCTATGTTGGGTACATATATATATTTACAATATATACACTTTCTTGGTGGATTCTTCCCTTGAGTAGTATGAAGATACCTTCTGGGTCTCTCTTTATGGTCCCTTTTTTGAAGTCTATTTTGTCTGATATGAGTATTGCTACCCTGGCTTTTTTTCCTATTTTTTTCTTGGAAAATTAGTTTTCAGCCCTTCACTTTCAGTCTGTGTAGGTCTTTTGCCCTGAGGTGAATTTCTTATAGGCAGCATATGTGTGGGTCATGATTTCTTATCCATTCAGCTCTTCTATGTTTTTTGATTGGAGCACTTAATCCATTTACATTTAAGGTTATTATTGATAGGTATTCATTGCCATTTTTGTTCCTCTGCTCCTCTTTTTCTCTCTTTTCCTTTCTTCCCTTAAAGCAGTCCCTTTAGCATCTCTTGTGGAGTTGGTTTGATGGATGTGTATTCTTTTAGACTTCTTTTGTCTGGGAAGCTCTTTATTTGGCCTTCTATCTTGATTGAAAGCCTTGCTGGTTAAAGCAGCCTGGGTTGCAGGCCTCTGGTTCTCATCCTTGAATATTTGTTGCCATTCTCTTGAGGATTGGAGCATTTCCATTGAGAAGTCAGCCTCTAACCTAATTGGGGCTCCCTTGTATGTTACTTCCTGTTTCTCCCTTGCTGCTTTTAAGATTCTCTCTTTGTCTTGTAATTTTGCCATTTTAATTATGATGTGCCTTGAAGTGGGCCTTTTGGGTTCCTCTTGATTGGGACTCTCTGTGTTTCCTGGATTTGTGTGACTTTTTCTCTCATCAAAGTAGGGAAGTTTTCCATCAGTACTTTTTCTAACACGTTTTCTGTTCCTTGCTCTTCTTCTTCTCCTTCTTGTATTTCTATTATACAGATATTATTACACGTCTTGTCCTGAATTTCTCTTAATCCCTCTTCATTCTTTCTGAGTCTCTTTTTTTTCTTGCTCTTTCTGTGTGTTTGTTTTCTACATTTTCCTCTAGCTCACTAATCTGATCTTGTGGTTCACCAATCCTGCTTTTGATTTCTTCTACTGTGTTCTTCAGTAGAGAAATTGTATTCTTCATTTCCTCTTGGCCTTCATTGATAGTTCTTTTTTATGTTGATAAAGTTTCCAGTGAGTTCCTTGTGGTTTCCCCGTAGTTTCTGCCAATTTATGTGAGCTCATTGAGCTTCCTGATAACCTTTGCTTTGTACTCAATATCTGATAGTTGAGTTGCCTCTATTTCATTTAGCGCTCTTTCTGAGGCTTCCTCCTTTCCTTTCATTTGGGGATTGTTTCTTTGTCTTTCTGTTGTTTGCAAGACTTTTCTGCTTAGCCTCTGCTTCTTAAATTGAGCTGTTCTGACTCCTTGGGTTTATGTTGTGAACTTCTATTGTAATATACCTGTGAGATTCAGTGGTGCTGTCTCCTTGAT
This sequence comes from Anoura caudifer, assembly GCA_004027475.1. NCBI lineage: Eukaryota > Metazoa > Chordata > Mammalia > Chiroptera > Phyllostomidae > Anoura > Anoura caudifer. The sequence goes on from PVKU01003602.1 coordinate 3,768, forward strand.
CTCCTGAACTCACTCATCTTAGGTTGTCATTTATGTTGGCTCTGTGTTTGTTTTTGGGTTTTGATTGTTGTTGAGTCTTTCTTTGGTGGGTCCTTCCCACCAGCTGGTTAACTGAGGGTCGCTCTGTCCACCACCTTTTTTATTCTGTTATGCTTGTGTTGTGTTGAAGCTGGTTCTTCCATGTGTACAAAATTTTGAGGAATGTCTGTTTCTCTTGTGCGGTTATTTGTTGTGGGTAATTTCTACATGGTTTAGTTGTATTTCCAGATAGGTCCTGGATTGAGGTTAGTGTGGCTCCCACTCCCTCTTTCACTTTCTTCTGTTTTTATCTGTTGGTGGTTCCTTTGCTGGTGGGTTTCCTCTTCCTAGCAGGTGCACTGGTCTGGTGTTTACGGATTCCTTGTAGTTGTCTTTTTTTTTCAATGTCCCCCACAATTTTTGGTCTTGTATCTTCATATATCCAAGGGTATTGTTGGGAACTACCTTGCCTTGTTTTAGAAGCTGTAATCCTGTGTGGCTAAGCCTGAGTAAAGGATCTTGGGACCATCAGCCACTTAGGATACAAAGTTTATCTTCCTTGTAGGGGCACCACCTCTGGCCCCTCTCTCTTCTCCCTGCTTGGCCTCAGGTAGAGGACTGGTTAGCCAATGACAGGTAAGATTTCTCAAAAGTGGGATAACCTAAGACAGGCATGGTCACTAAGCATCCCTCAGGGAATGACTTGGGGGCTATAGAAAAAGGGAGTGATGTACCCTCACCCCTCTGCTTTGATATAGCCTGAGTCCTCATTCTGTCTGCAAGAAGTGACATAATCTCTTGGCTGCCTTACTTCCCCTGCTTGACTTAAGACTGGAACAATGTCTTAAGCTTGAAACAATGCTGGAGGTGGGTGGAGCCCTGTGCTGTAAAGGGCGGGTTCCCTAGGGAGATTAGGACTAAGAAAGAATGCATAAAGTCATATGAAACCTACTTTGCTAATACCCTCAGTTTAACTGATAAGGGTACAAGCAGGAGTTGAATTTGTTCTCCAAAGTTTTATGGGCCTTTAGTTATCTGACCCTGATGCAGAATAAGCCCTGAGTTCTTTGAATGTTATCTGTTGCATAATCATTTCTGCCTGAGAGTGATTGATGAGCTTTATGTATATCCCCTGTATTCCTGTGCAAATAGAACCCAATAAAAGCTTGTCAAGGCAAGGGTCGATGTGCTCTCCTCTTGAAAGAGTGGCTGAGGCACTCTCCCCTTGAGTGAGCACAACCCTGCCCACCAGCATCTCTCCTTTTTAGTTCAAGTCCATGGGTCCTACATTTAAGTTCTTTAGCTTCTCCATTTCCTATACTATTCCTAACCTCCTCTGCCTATTTTGTACATACCAGTTACGCTTCTTATTCCCAGTACCTTCCCTCATTCTCCCCCTCCCCACTCCCCAATGACAAACCTCCATGTGATCTCCATTTCTGCGATTCTGTTCCTGTTCTAGTTATTTACTTAGTTTTTTTTTTAAGGTTCAGCTGTTGATAGTTGTGAGTTTGTTGTCATTTTACTGTTCATATTTTTGATCATCTTCTTTTTCCTTGGTAAGTACCTTTAACATTTCATATAATAAGGGCTTGGTGAGATGAACTCCTTTAACTTGACCTTATCTGGGAAACACTTTATCTGTCCTTCCATTCTAAATGATAGCTTTGCTGTATAGAGTAATCTTGGATGTAGGTCATTGCCTTTCAAGACTTTGAATACTTCTTTCCAGCCCCTTTTTGACTATAAGGTTTCTTTTGATAAATGAACTGATAGTCTTATGAGAACTCCTTTGTAGCTAACTGTCTCCTGTTCTCTTGCTGCCTTTAAGATTCTCTCTTTATCTTTAATCTTGGGTAATGTAATTATGATGTGTCTTGTTGTGTGCTTCCTTGGGTCCAACTTCTGTGGGACTCTCTGACTTCTTGGACTTCCTGGAAGGATATTTCCTTTGCCAGATTGGGGAAGTTCCCCATTATTTTTTCAAATAAATTTTCAATTTCTTGATTTTCTTCTTCTCCTTCTGGCACTTCTATGATTTGGATATTGGGACATTTAAAGTTGTCCTGTATGTTCCTGAGCATATATGTTTCCTCATTTTTTTTCTTGAATTCTTGCTTTTTCATTCTGTTCTGGTTGAATGTTTCTTTCTTCCTTTCTGCTTCAAATCATTGATATGAGTCCCATTTTCCTTCCCTTCACTGTTGGTTCCCTATATATTTTTCTTTATTTCACTTTGCATAGCCTTCACTTTTCCCTCTATTTTGCGACTATATTCAACCAATTTTGTGAGCATCCTGATTTCTAGAGTTTTGAATTCTGCATCTGACAGGTTGGCTAGATCTTCTTTGCTTAGTTATATTTTTGGAGTTTTGGTCTGTTTTTTCATTTTGGCCATATATATATTTTTTTTCGTCTTGGTGAGCCTGTTAGGTTATAGGGGGTGGAAACTTAGGTATTCACCAGGGCAGGCAACCCTGTTCTCTGCTTGTGGCTCTGTATGTGGGGGAGAGGTCAAAGAGGGAACAATGCCATTTGTTTGGCTCTTGGCTGGCTTTCAGTCACTTCCCCTGCTACCCTCAAACTGCAGCCTTCTGGTACTGATTCCCAGGTGTGTGGCCTTGTGTACATTCTAGGACCCTGTGGGTCTCTTCAACAGACTCTCCTGTGAGGCTGGGAGTTTCTCCAATTGCTGCAACTCCAAGTTTTTACAACCAGAGGTTTTGAGGCTTTTTTTGTTGTGCTGGAACCCTGAGTTGTGCAGTGTATCTTACTCTCTACTTGTTCCTCCCAGTTTATCCACACACAAATGCGGGACTGCCCAGTCTACCAGTTGCCCCTTGTTTTCTCTGCCCTGTCATCTTGTCTCCACTCCTTCTATCAGTCTGTATGAATGTTTCTTCTTTAACTCCTTGTATATTGGACTTTGATAAAGTTTGTTTTTCCAGCAGTTCTGGTTATTTTTTGCTTTTAAATTGGTATTGTCCTTCTTTTGGTTGTGTGAGAAGACAAAGTGTATCAACATATGCCTTCATCTTGGCCAGAAGTCTCAATATCCTGGGCTTTGTAAGACCACAAAGCCTGTTAATTTGTGTCACACTGACCCATATCATTCAACTACTGAGATAATTCATTTCACTTTCCTAAAATGGCCTTACAGGTTCCCTTGACCTCACTAAATGGTTATTTTGACAAAGTGCAGACATGATCTAATTGTGGTGACTACAGTGGAATATGATTTGTGATAAAAGAAATAAAATGCAACCTCATACTGATGTTGGATTTCCTTGTAAACAGCATATGGAACTTGGAGAGTCTTGGCTTCATCAATATGATGTTTGCTCTATTCTGACATCACCACTCCAGACCCCAGAAACTCTGGGAAACAAGAGGTATTGGCAGCAACTGCAAAGAATGATAGAATAGAGCTGGCTCTGGTCTTTCCTCTCTCCAATGCCTGGGATAGAACTCCCAGATGGCCTTGCCCAGAAAAGCATTGATTTAATTTAGTGTACTAACTCTCAGAGTGTCTGTTCTATTTCATATGTACACTCTCTCTTTGGCAGCTGTCTGTTACTCTCACATGCCTGCTAAATATGTTATGTCAGCAGTCAGGCTGTAGAGGCACAAACAGCATGCCAGGCAGCCTTGTGGCAATGCTGAAGCCTGTGTTCCAGGGGTGGTTGCCTCCTGGTCTGCAGCAGAGCTGAGAAATACACAGCTGTGGATTGCAACAAAGAGAGATGCATGGGCCTGGTCTCATGTGGAAAGATTTGGATATAGGCCCTGTAAAGGGCACTCAGCTCCAGAGATTTTTTTCTCTGCTGTGGCCCCACTAAAGGGAAATCCATCCTTTCAACACAATGAAAAAAAAAAAAAGCTTTGAGAGACAGGGCCCCTGGGGCCCCTATTCTTATCTGAAGTGTGAAGTCAAGCTCTATACTCTAGCCTTCACCTCTGAGAAATGTGACCAGAAGCCTCCACAGAAAATACATTTCACATTTGCTCTTGAACCAATAATCAGAACCCTCTTTATCACCAAAGGTATGAAATATCATGACTTGTCAGGCCCAAGTCTAAGAGGTTTTGTTCATGTGATGAATAGAATTACTTTCTGAGAATGAGACTTTTAATGCTGGCTTCTAGAATTGTGGCCTTGAATTTTATTATAACTATGATCATTTAGAAAAAGAAGCTATGCACAATGTACTCTGCTCTGGAGATAGGGACTTCACCCCGGGACATGTCAAACAGTCAAGAAAAAGGACAGCCTTCTATCTGGCCTCATAAGCAACCTTTCCCTGTGCCTTCCCCAGTTATCCTGGGCTCACCCCATTGACACATTTATACAATGTGTCTCCTGGAAAAGGTAACAACCTTCTTAGTGGAATCTGATGTAAAAATAATCAATCTCCCTCTAAAAACTGGCAATCAAAGTTCTGATGTCATTGGTGCCTTCCTGCTTGAGATCAGATAATGGCTTTCCTCAGTAGAATCAGATCCAGGAGGCTGGGAGTTATCTGCCCTTCTTTACCTCATCATGTGGCAGGACTGGAATGAAGGAGAGAGGGTTGACCTCCCATGTTTAGCTCATGGGAAAAGCCAGAACTGCCCATAGTTTGTGAGAAGCTGTTTCTTTTGTCTCCATCCTGACCTTCCCTTTCATAGTGAAACTACTCTTGTCAACATGTAGCATCTTAACTCAAGTTTTGGGTGCAGTGTACACAGAGGTGGGTGAGCTTATTCTTCATATGAAGCATGTCTGTCCATAAGCCTTTCTCCAGGTCCTACCCTATATGCCAGACCCCAGCATACAAAGTAGCTACAATCTCTCCATGGGGCAAGGCACACCCAGGCCTTGCTCCACCTACAGCTGCCCAGGCCCCTATCAAACCAGGGAGTCTTTCTTTCCCATCCATGCTTGCGCCTCCAAATAAGGGGGACTTTGGCATTCATAGGACAAACTTACACAAGACATTCAAGTAGAACCTCCAGTCATTCAATGGACATGGAACAACTGTTCAGCCCAACCTGAGCAGTGCAGGACTTACCCAAAACCTCTTCCCCCATTCATTATCTTCCAGGGCCAGGACCACAGAGCTGCACTGAGAATGGCCCTAGCTTATCCTTTGGCTCTTTAACCCTTGCCTTGCAGGGCCTCTGGAGTGTCCATGCCAAGAAGCACCTGGCCTCAGGTATATCACCACCAGTAAGTCCACTGCTCTCCCCTGCATGGTGTCAGGAAAGGGGAGGCAGGTGAAAAAGAAAAGGGCATAATAGGACTTTTGTCACCAAACAGAATTGAATCCATACTGAAACCAGCAAGAAGCGGTGACAGGCTGGGCTTGGCCAAGAAATCTGTTTTCAAGGCAAGAAAAATTAGTGTTTCAAACAAATCACCTGCTAGAGTCAGGTTTTTGCAGCCTCATTCCCAGAATCCTAGAAGCTGGTGAGGCAACTCCAGTGCTGAAGGAAGTTCAAAGAGCCATGAGTGCAGAGCTTTCCCTGCTTTCCAGTGCTGTCCTTGCTTTCCCTGGCCAACCCATGAAGCTGCCTATCTATCTGTTGGGCTGGGATGATGTTGTTGAAACCTCATGCTTTAAATAGCAAGTATAAATGTCTTTCATTGATTACTAAAAGTGAGAATATAGGTTATTTTTGAAAGAATATTCTTTTGCTAGAAAAAATATTTTAACCTAGGTTCCAGGAAGGCATAATGAGGAGGATGATTTTCAGTGAAAAAAGGCTGGGAAACTATACCTTTAGAAGTCCTCACACAGGACAAAGGAGGACATGACCACCATCATGACAAACCATTTCATCTAGCAGAATGTTAATTTAGGCTGCTGTGCAACTAGAATCTATTTGATATGAATGAACCTTTCACTCATATGTGAAACCCCCTTTACTCCACTCTTAGTAAGTTAGATATCTCCACCCTGGGTATAGAGCTTTCTAGTTTCTATGGATAGATACCACTATTTGGGCCCAAGTGCCTGTTCGAAGGCCAAGATCCCCAACTTGTCTGTTTTTCTCCAGTGAACACCTGTTTTCATCACTCAGCCTTTTTTTCTGAAGACTTCCCACCTTGCCTCAGTGGCCACAGGGAAGTCCTATAATGACACTGAGGTGAAATGACCTTGACCTCTCCGTGGTATGCTAACTACCCTGGGCCTGTTCTTTAACCATAAAATAAAGACCCCTTTGCTGACATGAGCTGAATGTCTTCTTGGGCTCTCCTCCTTATTAGCCTGGAGTGCTCTGTGTGTGTGTGGACTTGCCTCATGGGACAGGTAGAAAGCTGCAATGCCCAAAGGCCAGAAGCAGCAGAGCATGGAGAAGACGCTGAGGCCCAGGTGGTCCCGTGGGGGCATCATGAGAAAGTTGTCCTCACTCTCTGTATCACTGGAGTAGTTGCTCTGCCAAAAGAACAGATGGGGATGGAACAGAAAAAGAATATTAATAAAGGAACCACTCTATGATGCCCTCTGAATTTGGAGGTGGAGCCTGGCATAAGGAGAAGCCTCAGGGAAGGTTGTTATTTTTAAAATATATTATATTGATTATGCTATTACAGTTGTCCCATTTCCGCCCTTCATTTCCCTCCACTCTGAACACCTCCTCCCACTCACATTCCCCCCTTTAGTTCATGTCCATGTGTCATAAGTTCTTTAGCCTCTACATTTCCCACACTATTCTTGCTCTCCCCCTATCTATTTTCTACCCACCATCTATGCTACTTATTCTCTGTACCTTTTCCCCCTCTCTCCTCCTCCCACTCCCCTGTTGATAACCCTCCATGTGATCTCCATTTCTGTGTTTCTGTTCCTGCTCTAGATGTTTGCTTAGTTTGCTTTTGTTTTTGTTTTAGGTGTGGTTGTTAATAACTGTGAGTTTGCTGTCATTTTACTGTAGTTGTTTTTTATCTTCTTTTTCTTAGACAAGTCCCTTTAACATTTTGTATAATAAGGGCTTGGTGATGATGAACTCCTTTAACTTGACCTTATCTGAGAAGCGCTTTATCTTCCCTTCTATTCTAAATGACAGCTTTGCTGGATAGAGCAATCTTGGATGTAGGTCCTTGCCTTTCATGACTTGGAATACCTCTTTCCAGCCCCTTCTTGCCTGTAAGGTCTCTTTGGAGAAATCAGCTGACAGTCTGATGGGAACTCCTTTGTAGGTGACTGGCCCCTTATCCTTTGCTGCTTCTAGAATTCTCTCCTTCATTTTAATCTTGGGTAATGTAATTATGATGTGCCTTGGTGTGTTCCTCCTTGGGTCCACCTTCTTTGGGACTCTCTGAGCTTCCTGGACTTCCTGGAAGTCTATTTCCTTTGCCAGATTGGGGAAATTCTCCTTTATTATTTGTTCAAATAAGCTTCCCACTTGTTGCTCTTCCTCTTCCCCTTCTGGTACCCCTATGATTCGGATGTTAGGATGTTTAAAGATGTCCTGGAGGTTCCTAAGCCTCTCCTCATTTTTTTAATTCTTGTTTGTTCATTCTTTTCTGTTTGGTTGTTTCTGTCTTCCTTCTGGTCTACTCCACTGATTTGAGTCCCAGTTTTACTCCCATCACTCTTGGTTCCCTGTGCGTTTTCCTTCATTTCACTTAGTGTATCCTTCATTTTTTCATCTAATTTGCAACCAAAATCAACCAATTCTGTGAACATCCTGATTACCAGTGCTTTGAACTGTGCATCTGACAGGTTGGCTATCTCTTTGTTGCTTAGATGAATTGGCTCTGGGGCTTTGATCTGTTCTCCTGTTTGAGCCATTTAAAAAAATTTTTTTTTGTCTGATCACACCTGTTACGTATGAGGGGCTGAGCCTTAGGTGTTCACCAAGGCAGGGCAATCCAGTCACTGGGTTGTGATGCTATATGCGGGGGGTGGGGGATGGGTCCGAGAGGAAACAATGGTGCCTGCTCCATTCTATCTCATATTTCAGTCCCTTCTGCTGCTTTCCACAAGCAAATTGGGCCTTCTGGTGCTTATTTCCTTTTGGGTGGGCTTGTGTACTTTCTAGGACCCTGTGGGTCTCTCCAACGAACTCTCCTGTGAGGCAGGGAGTTTCTCCCAGCACTTCAACCCCAGAAGTGTTTTCAATCAGTGTTTTTAGGTTTTATTTCCCAGCCCTGGGGCCCTGGGTTGTGAGGTCTGTCTTGCTCCCCATTTTTGCCTGGATTATCTGCACATGAATGTCGGACCGCCTGGTCAGCCAGCCACCGTGCACAGCCTCACTGGGTCTGCCCATTGCCACCCCATGCCCAGGGTCCTCTAGCTGCCACCTGTGCACCTGGGGCCTTTAGTCACTGCCTGCATGCCTGAGGCTCCTGTGCACCCAGGTCTGAAAACCTCTGCTTTTTCTTGCTGGACTCCGCCCCTCATCCCAGTCTGGATGAATGGTTGTCGAACTTCCGTACAGTTCAATTTTCTGTTAGTTCTGGTTGTTTTCTTGTTTCTAAATCTTTGTTGTCCTTAATTTTGGTTGTGCAAGGAGGCACAGTGTGTCCACCTATGCCTCTACCTTGGCCAGAAGTCCATGTGATCTGTTGTTATTATGCCTGCAAGTACTTTTCCTCAAAAGGAAGTCCCCAGCTGAGGGAACCCTTAGCAAGAACAAGAAGAGAAAAATTCTGGGTACAGGGCTATTGGGTCATTCCACAGAAAATAAAATCCTACAGAAGAAAATTACTTCATAGATCTTTGAGATGGAGGCCTAGACAGTGGGGGTAAAGGTCTGCTTTGTAGAGGATAGAACTGGGTAGTCTCAGAAGGCACACACTCTTGTGGATTCCACTCTATTCTGAGACAGGGGGATTTTAAAAAAGCAGTTCCAATGATTGCAATGACCAAACTATCCCATAGAGGGCACACCAGAGCTCTAGGATGCTAAAGCACTGTCGTGTGAATGTGCTTCCACCCCTAAATGTCCAGATAGAGGATGCTTTTATTCTCATTAGTTATCACTTGCTGGGCCACCACTACAAATTTTCTCTCACCAGTACATGGCACATGCATGATGACATCCCAAACTAAGGCCATTCTATGGACTTATTGTATCCAGAGATAGCCTCACATTTAACTCTAGGTTTTGTCAGTACAGGAAGTTGTTAAACATGTTCCCTCCTGCTGCAGGTTGGAGATATTCAGGACCATGTTGCAGTGCATGCTGACCACTTCATCAGGTGGCTTCAGAGGCAGGTGGTCACCTGAAGTACCAGAACAACACTCAGGTGGGTACCCCGAGTGAGCCTAACACCTGTGTGGATGCCATTGATGCTAGCACCATCACAGCAATGCCCCCTCATGCCTCCCCTGATGTTCCTATGCAGACAGACACAGATGAAGCCCATAGGTGGTAATGATGTCCTTTTCTATTTTTGTTAATTAAAATGCATATAAAATGCCAACCAGAGCCTCTAATCAGTGTACAGACAGTGGCAGTGCTTCAGTGAAATGACAGAAGCTTCCTCTTAGAACCCATTTTGTCCAGTTGACTTGGAGAAAACACACAGATTCTGATGGGCTCACTCAAATCACAAACAAGGACCTTCTGTGGAGGACTTCATGATGGAAGTGGGTGATATGCTGTCTACATAGCATCTGTCTACCCCAGACCTGCAGGTCAGAGGCTCTGAGGTGTCACTTCACAGTTCCTTCCTGCTGGCTGGGCACTGTCTCTTCTCAGGTAAGTCACAAGCACTGGTGAGTTTGGGATCACACAGCATATCTTCCTCAGGGCTGTGCCTGTGAAATTTATCTTCTTTTTACTCTGCAACATCATGAATATAGTCTCCCCAACAATGGAGGGAAATGAAAGTTACTGTTTTTATGTCTGTCAGAGTAGGGAGCTAAACAGTTTGCAGGGATGCATAATTAATGGGTGAGATTTATGGGTGGGCTGAGGCACACCCATATGCTTGGGTGATGCACATATGCCAGTCCCTAGGAAGTCCAACTCTTCTTTGAATGAAGGCTGTGCAGTGTTGCCAGACAGAGTCTGAATATCTTCATAGCTGCTCCTTTCCACAGGAAAGTAACCATGTCAACTCCAAGGTCTCCAGAACATCACTCTGGAAACAAGCAACCTGAAATGTCAGAGCTAAGTCGGAAAGGCTGAGCTGCATTTTGAGAGGGTCCTCTGTAGCTCAGCCTTTCCAACTTAGCTCTGACATTTTAGGTTGCTTGGGAAGGGATAAACCTACAGTGACAATCTCAGGTTGGGCCATATCCAAAGAGATCTCTGAGAGAGGTAGAGGATCAGAACTGAAAGGACAGACACTTCTTCTAGCCCTCAACTCAGATGCTACCAGCAGGTGTCCTTATACCTGTACACCAACTCGGTTGATGAATATTTGCTTAGAATTTTTTGGGGTGGTGGTTTTCTTTCACAAAGAGTTTTATATACCCGAGCTCAGTGGATTCTAATAACTCTGGAAATAAGTGTTCTTCCCATTTTTGTTATTTCTATTTTGCAAAAGACAAAGCTGGGCTCTGAGAAATTGAAATCTTGCCAAATCACAGAACCACCTACTCAGTGGCTGCTCAATCCAGAGCTCTGTACTATGCTAAGTTTGGACACCAAAACCATAGCTATGAATAAACTTCATTTTATCTAAGTTGTTTTTTTTGTCCAAAGATGAGGTGTCTCCACTGCCCCAAGGATTCTGATGATTTTGCATCTTGACTGGTCTGTTTCATAGTGTCTACATGGAGTCCAGTGCTGATAGTGATCAACTGAGAGTTTTCTCAATCAAATAGCCAGGTATGTGTGAACTGCCGCCCCAGACCACACAGACAGGCTGGCAACATCAACTTCCATCTTTGAAATTTCTTAGAATTATACCACTATACCCATGAAGCAAAGAATTAGATTTCAGGGCACTCCACCAAAATCTCCACAGATTTTTTATTTAAGAGGATAAGGTAAGCACACTATAAATTGCAAAGTTGTAGCTACATGGCACCAAAATAATTAGTCAGCTTTGATTAAAATAGGTTTTAAAATAATTTAAACAAATAACAGGGTAGACAAAAAAGCCCAGCTTTCTTCATGTTCTCTCTTTCATTAGTGGGTTATAAGTGGCCATGGGAATCATTCCATCAAACATTAAGGAAAGGAAATGAGACCGCCTGCATCAGGCTACATTCATACCAATAAACTAAATAGAGAAAATATACAAAACCACCAACACAAAGAAATTCATCACACAAAGAAGCTGTTTCTAAAATTCTTCCTCATGGGTGATATTTGGAATTGGAATATTTGTAAGGCAGAATGACAGCATTCTAGTGAAGGTTACAGTTCATGTGAAGGTCCTCCCTTTTGAGCTAAACCTTTGGAGGAAAAAATGCTACAAAAAGGTAGAGAAATGCAGAAGTTGCTGGGTCCCTCAGCTGGTACCCTGCTGGTCTGGCCACTCACCCCTCAATTTTCCCATTCTCTATCCCATTTTTACTGCCTCCACTTAGTGGGATGGGTCTTCATAATCTTGGAGTTTTCTTCCTTGTGATATTTTAATAAAATAATCATAATATTAGGCATGATGCCATGCTTCACAAATCATGATATTTCACATTAGCTGAGCTCCAAGAGCAAAGGCTGCCAGGGTACCATTTTAGGGGTGGGAATCTGTGCTCAGATGAGTTACTTAGTCTCACTCAAGCCTTACTCATTCCCCTATTGCCTTCATCCAGGTTACATGCTGCCCTCTTATTCCCCCTGAACTTTGATGCTTGTTACTTCTGGAGAGCATCTACATTGTGGCTTGGGGGAGAGCATAGAGGATTAGAGAGAAGAATGTTACAGGACTGGGGCTCAAGAAGCCCAGAATCCAGGACTTCCTATGGAGGCTCAGTTTCTAAGAGCACAGTCTAAGAAACACATGGACAAGCACATAGGGGTGTTTGTTCTAGACTTGCAGTAGTGTCCAAACATTTGGCAAAGTTTTGGCAAACTTTTTGGCCACACTAGAAGAAGAGTTGTCATGGGCCATACACTAAATACGCTGTGACACATAATCACAAAAATATCATAATATTTTAAGTAAATTGATGATTTTGTGTGGGCCATAGTCATAGCCATTCTGGACTGCATGTGGCCCATGGGCTTCAGATTGGACACCCCTGTTAGTGTTCCTGACAGCAGTGTTTAAAAACAATAAAATTACAAAAATTCTACATAAAATTCTGTGTAGTCATTAAATATAATGGCATGGCAGTTTATCAATTGCCCAGCAAAGTCATTAATAATTAATAAAGTATTAACCAGGGTAGAAAGTGAATATATCATATTTCCTTTATATATTATAAATTAGGTGCTTCTGAATGGTGGGCATATCATTGACTTTTTTCATTTCTGGGTTTTAGTGTTTTCTACAATAAGCAAAATTTATTTGGCAATGGAAATTATAAAGCTGCAGATGTGCTAATAAATTCAGGGGATTCCACCATCCTTTGTCCTCACAAAGAACTCATAATGTCAGGACCGTGCCAGAAAATTAATGCTTTTACTGCCAAACCAGGAGGTGAGCCTCAAGGCATCCTGGTTCCTGTTAACAATGCAGGTGCTGTGGTTAGTGAAAGGTTGAGAAATAGAGGAAAACAAGCAATATGAGGAAATAGAAAATTTTAAATCCCAGGCGTAAGCCCAGGAAGCCTTCCTGCCCGTATTTGTCTGTAAACAACCAATAAGGTATAGAGGCACCAATCCCCTGAGCCAATATCAATAAGGTATAGAGGCACCAATCCCCTGAGCCAATACCAATAAGGTATAGAGGCGCCAATCCCCTGAGCCAATAGCTAACTGCCACATCCTGCTTCTGTGCAAACGCTTGCTTGCTCTGCTATTATAAAAACCCATAGCCTGTAAGCTCAGGCGCGGCTCTCATTTGGTTGCTCTGCGGAGCACAGTGACGCCGGTCACATTTGGGAGAGTCCGCCCCTGCGCAAGTAAAAACTTTGGCCAATAAAACATTTTAAGAGTCTATTGGTTCCTACTTTCTTCACTCTCGCTTTCGAATGTAACAATAACATGGGCCTGTTGCTCAATGAGCAGCCTGCAGAGAAAGATCAGAAGGAACTCAACAGCACCCAAGGCAGCTCACTGAGATACAGATCAGACATGACCACTGGTTCTTTGGACGTGTCTTACTGAGGATTAAAATCAGAGGCCCCAGAGCTACCCATGATATCTAACCTGACTAATACAGCTGCCACAGCCACATGGAGCTATTTAAAGTTAAATGATCTAAATCAAATATGCCTAAAAATTAGTTCCTCGGCCATGCTAACATATGCCAGTGCTTAATAGCCAGAGACTGTGAGTGCCTGGCACACTGGATACCACAGATGTAGAGCATTTCCATCATCTCAAGAAGTTCCTTTAGACAGCATTATCTTATGTGTGCTAACCCTTCACTCTCTTCCACTCACAGGGAGCTCTTTGCTCTTCCTCCAATATGCTCAGCATATGCTCCAATCAAATAGGGCCCTGCCTCAGGGCCCTTGTACTTGCTGTTCCTCATCCTGGAATTATCTTCCACAGACACACACATAACTAGTTACCTCACCTCACTCAGAGCTTTGCTTAAATGCCATTTCTCATCAGATCTTTCCAGGATACCCTGCCAGACTGTTACTGTTGTCTCCCATCACTATCCCCTTACCTGCCTGGTGCATATCCTTTGCTCCCCAGGTGGTATTGGCTTATTTACTGGCTGACTCCCTTCTTCTAATCACTAGGAAGGCAGCAATCTTTGTATGTTTTATTTACATCTATATCCTAAGTGACTACAATAATGTCTGGGTAGCTCTGACTGCGTAGCTCAGTTGGTTTTGTCATCCTGATATGCCAAGGTTCTAGGTTTGATCACCAGTCATGGCATATACAACAAACAACCAATGAATGCATAAATAAATGGAACTATGAATTGATGTTTCTCTCAGTCTCCCTTCCTCCCTCTCTAAAAATCAGTAAGTTAAAAGGCCTGGCAGTAAAAGACAAACATATGATCTCACCTATAAGTGGAACCTAATCAACAAAACAAACAAGTGAGCAAAATAGAACCAGAGACATAGAAATAAAGAACAAACTACAGTAACCAGGTGGGAGGGGGAGGGAGATAATGGGGAAAAGTTGGGGAAGGGTCAAGTCAAGGAACATGTATAAAGGACCAAAGGACAAAGACAATGGGATGGGGGAAGGATTGAATGTGGGAGGTGGGGGGTAGGTAGGGCAGGAGAGGGTAATGGGGGAAAAATGAGGACAGTTGTAATTGAACAACAATAAAAAATGTCAAAAGTCGCAGTCAAGATAGAGGCATAGGTAGAAAAGCTTCACTTCCTCACACAACCAAAAGAAGGACAGCAACCAATTAAAAAAAATAAAGAACCAGAAATGCCAGAATAGCAAACTGCAGGGAACTCTAACAACAAAGGAATTAAAGAAATATTCATCCAGACTGGTAGGAGTGCCAGAGAGTGGCAGCCGGGTAGGTGAAGAGGAGCTGCAGCAAGGCAGCGGACCACAGGGGCGAGGAGGGACTGGCTCACCTAGAAACTAAAGATTCAAAACCTCTAGCTGTAAAATACTTTGGGGTCTGTGAAGGTGAGAGAAACTCCCAGTCTTACAGGTGAATTCTTGGAAAGTGGGGCTAGAGTGAAGCAAGAGAGTGGCATTGTTCCCTCTCTGACCCCTCCCACACAGATAGCCTCACAATGCAGCAAAGAGGGTTGCCCTGCCCTGGTGAATACCTAAGGCTCTGTCCCCTTACAACTTAACAGGTGTGCTGAGACAAAGAAATATGGCCCAAATGAAAGAACAGATCAAAACTCCAGAAAAAGAGCTAAGCAACAAGGAGATAGACAACCTATTAGATGCAGAGTTCAAAACACTGATAATCAGAATGTAACAGGGTGCAGCCAAGGTGGAGGGCCCAAATGGGGATTGGTAATGGGGTCCAGAGCTCAGGGTGTCCAGGAAATATTAGAGGAAAATATGTATATAATGTCCTCACCCCCACCAGTCTGAGCTGGAGGAGGGGACACATGGAGCAGGGCCATTGAGAGCTATTTTGCATAGCAACAGCTTTGCAGCTAACCTCTGGAATGGTTATTTAACATATCTATACCCCTTAACTGGCTTCATAGATATGTTAAATAGCTGTGGCCATGCTTTGAGCCAGGAGGATGTGAGTGACTTCAACTCAGGATGCAACTGGGAAGCAACTCCCCTTGGTTACAGCACCCCTGTGAGAGCTAGGAGATGACTACGTCCACGCCATGGGGCCATGCCTGCCTGGACTTACAATGGAGGCTCCATAAAGCTGGAAGAATACAGGAATGCTGGCAGGTGTAACTGATTGTGGGAGGAGTCAAAAATGGGGCTGCAGAGGAAAACTAGTGCAGAGATTTAAACCCAGGTCAGGACCACATGGCTTTGGAGGAGTTGGGACCATGTGGCTTTGGCAAGAGTTAGGACTACATGGCTTGGGAGAGTTGGAACACGTGGCTCTGGGGTGCTCCCTTTTGCCATGTGGCTTAGGCAGCAGGAGAGATTTTGCCTGGAAGAAAAGGGGTGAAAAGACTCTTGCTGGTAGGCCAAGAGAAGGTGCCACATGGTTTTGGATTAAGTGGAGATCGTAGTGGCAACACAATGGATGGTGCCGGAACTGAGGGGCTGCCTGAACCACGGACTTCTACTACTTTTCCTGAGATACAGTACCCCAGACTGGGCAAAGGAAAGAAGGAAGGACTGTGTGCATTTGTGGGTATTCTAAAGAACTTTAGTATTTTAATGGAGACATTAAGTCATTACTCTAAGTCTGTATACCTTTTAAATAAATAATTCCTTTCCTTTCCACCAATCTCTAGCATTAAGAGACGTCTTTCCTCTGGCAGTGGGCAAAGAGAACCTAGTATGGGGGGAACTCTTGGAGAAAAAGGGGGGTCCTTTTGGTAATAGTATATTATTCACCCCCCTGCCCTGGTCTGTTCTGTAACAAGAGGCTCAAAGAATTGATTGAACTCAGTTGCAAAATGAAGGAAAAAATTCAGGATTGATGAAGGAAGAGTATTTTTTTTTTAAATTTTATTTTAATTGTTGTTGTTATATAGTTTTCTCTTTTCTACTCCCATCCCATCCCACCACCCCAGCCGTCCCCAGCTCCTTCCCATTTCCACCCCGCCCCTAGTTTTTGTCCATGTGTCTTTCATACTTGTTGCTCTAATCCCTTCCCCTTTTCCCTGGATATTCCTGTCCCTCTCCTCTCTTGTTCTCAATTTCAGTGCCTTTGGTTATATTATGCTTGTTTGTTTGTTTTTTTTGATTAGGTTCCTGTTAAAGGTGAGATCATATGGTATTTGTCTTTCACTTCCTGGCTTATTTCGCTTAGCATAATGCTCTCCAGTTCCATCCATGCTGTCGTGAAGGGCAGGAGCTCCTTCTTTCTTTCTGCTGCATAGAATTCCATTGTGTAAATGTGCCATAGTTTCTTGATCCATTCATTTACTGATGGGCACCTAGGTTGCTTCCAACATTTAGCTATTGTAAATTGTGCTGCTATGAACATTGGGGTGCATAGGTTCTTTTGGATTGGTGTTTCAGGGTTTCTAGGATATAATCCTAGCAGTGGAATTGTTGGGTCAAAAGGTAGGTCCATTTTTAGTTTTCTTAGAAAATCCCATACTGCTTTCCATAGTGGCTGTACCAGTCTGCAGTCCCACCAACAGTGTACTAGGGTACCCTTTTCTCCACAACCTCTCCAACACTTGTTGTTTGTTGCTTTGTTTATGATGGCCATTCTGACTGGTGTGAGGTGGTATCTCATTGTGGTTTTAATTTGCATCTCTCTGATAGCTAGCGATATCGAGGATCTTTTCATGTGTTTCTGGATCTTCTGTATGTCCTCCTTGGAGAAGTGTCTGTTCAAGTCCTTTGCCCATTTTTTAATTGGGTTGCTTATCTTCTTAGAGTGGAGTTGTGTAAGATCTTTATATATTTTGGAGATTAAACCCTTATCTGAGGTATCATTGGCAAATATGTTTTCCCATATAGTTGGTTCTCTTTTTATTTTAATACTGTTTTCTTTAGCCATGCAGAAGCTTTTTATTTTGATGAGATCCCATTTGTTTATTCTTTCCTTTATGTCCCTTGCTTTAGGGAACATAGCAGTAAAAATGTTGCTGTGTGCAATGTCTGAGATTATCCTGCCTATGTTCTCCTCTAGGACTTTAATGGTGTCACGGCTTATATTTAAATCTTTTATCCACCTTGAATTTATTTTTGTGTATGGTGTAAGTTGGTGTTCAAGTTTCATTTTTTTGCATGTAGCTGTCTAGTTCTCCCAACACCACTTGTTGAAGAGGCTACTTTTACTCCATTTTATGTTGCTGCCTCCTTTGTCAAATATTAATTGACTGTAGAGAAATGGGTTTACTACTGGGCTCTCTATTCTATTCCACTGGTCCATGTGCGTGTTTTTGTGCCAGTACCAGGCTGTTTTGATTACACTGGCCTTGTAATACAGTTTGGTGTCAGGTATTGTGATCCCTCCTACTTGGCTCTTCTTTCTCAAAATTGCTGTAGCTATTCGAGGTCGTTTATGGCTCCAAATAAATTTTTGAAGCATTTGTTCTATGTCTGTGAAATATGCCATTGGTAATTTAATAGGTATTGCATTGAATCTGTAAATTGCTTTGGGTAGTATGGACATTTTGATGATGTGAATTCTTCCAATCCATGAACACAGTATATGCTTCCATTTGTTTGTCTTCCTTGATTTCTTTCTTCAATGTTGTGTAGTTTTCTGCATACAGATCCTTTATGTCTTTGGTTAGGTTTATTCCTAGGTATTTTATTTTTCTTTTTGCTATATCAAATGGGATCTTTTCCTTGATTTCTGCTTCTGCTGTTTCATTGTTGGTATACAGAAATGCCTTTGATTTTTGGATATTGACTTTGTATCCTGCTGTTTGGCCAAATGCATTTACTAGCTTGAGCAGCTTTTGGGCTGAGTCTATAGGATTTTCTATGTACACTATCATGTCATCTGCAAATAATGATAGTTTTGTTTCCTCCTTTCCAATTTGGATGCCTTTTATTTCCTTTTCTTGTCTAATTGCTGTGGCCAATACTTCCAATTCTATATTGAATAGAAGTGGTGAAAGTGGATAACCTTGTCTTGTTCCTGATCTTAGTGGAAAAGATTTTAGTTTTGCCCGTTGAGTATGTTGTTGGCTGTAAGTCTCTCATATATGGCCTTTATTATATTGAGGAATGCTCCCTCAATTCCCACTTTGCTGAGTGTTTTTATCATAAATGGGTGCTGTACCTTATCAAATGCTTTTTCTGCATCTATTGATATGATCATGTGATTTTTGTGTTTGCTTTTGTTTATGTGATGTATTACATTTACTGATTTGCGTATGTTGAACCATCCTTGCATCCCTGGGATGTATCCCACTTGGTCATGATGTGTGATCTTTTTAATGTATTGTTGGATGCAGTTTGCCAGTATTTTGTTGAGGATATTGGCGTCTATGTTCATCAGCAATATGGGCCTGAAATTTTCTTTCCTTGTTATGTTTTTATCTGGTTTGGGGATTAGAATGATGCTGGCTTCATAAAAAGAGTTTGGTAGTCTTTCATCATTTTGGATTTTTTCAAAAAGTTTGTGTAGGATAGGGGTTAGCTCTTCCTTAAATGCTTTGCAAAATTCTCTTGTGAAACCATCTGGTCCTGGGCTTTTGTGTGTTGGGAGTTTTTTGATTACTGCTTCTATTTCATCTGCTGTTATTGGTCGGTTCAGGCTTTCTGCTTCTTCTTCTTCACTGCATTTTGGGAGATTATATTTTTCTAGAAACTTGTCCATTTCACCTAAGTTTTCAAATTTCTTGGCATACAGTTCTTCATAGTAATTTCTTACAATCCTTTGTATTTCTGTGGTGTCAGTTGTAATCTCTCCTCTTTAATTTCTGATTGTGTTTATTTGGGTCCTCTCTCTTTTTTTCTTGATGAGCCTGCTTAATGGGTTGTCAATTTTGTTTATCTTTTCAAAAAACCAGCTCCTGGATTCATTGATCTTTAGAATTGTGTTTTTAGTCTCTATGTCATTTAATTCTGCTCTGATCTAAGTTATTTCCTTCCTTCTACTTGTGCTGGGCTGTCTTTGCTGTTGATCCTTGAGTTCTTGTAGGCGTAGAGTTAAGTTGTTTGTTTGAGATGTTTCTATCTTTTTTAGGTAGGCCTGTATTGCTATGAACTTTCCTCTAATGACTGCCTTTGCTGTGTCCCATAAGTTTTGGGTTGTTGTGTGTTCATTTTTATTTGTTTCCAGACACTTTTTGATTTTTTCCCTAATTTCATTCTTGACCCATTCATTGTTTAATAGCATGCTATTCAGTCTCCATGACTTTGAGGACTTTGTGTTTTTCCCCTTGGGGTTGGTTTCTAGTTTCAGTCCCTTGTGGTCAGTGAAGATGCTTGGTATGGTTACAATTTTCTTGAATTTGATGAGGTTAGTTTTATGACCTATCATGTGGTCTATCTTTGGGAATGTTCCATGTGCATATGAATAGAAAGTGTATTTAGTTTCTTTGGGATGAAGGGCTCTATATATATCAGTTAAGTCCATTTCATCTAGGGTGTTGTTCAATGCCACAATATCTTTGTTGATATTTTGTTTAGAAGATCTGTCCATTTTTGACAGTGGGGTGTTAAAATCCCCTGCTATAATTGTGTTGCTGTCAATATCTTTCTTGAAGTCCTCTAAGATTTTTCTTATGTATTTAGGTGCTCCTATGTTTGGTGTATATATTTACGATGTGTATGTCTTCCTGGTGGATTCTTCCCTTGAGTATTATGAAGTGACCTTCTGGGTCTCTCTTTATGGTTCTTATTTTGAACTCTATTTTGTCTGATATGAGTATTGCTACCCTGGCTTTTTTTTCCTGCCTGTTTTCTTGTAATATTTTTTTCCAGCCCTTCACTTTGAGTCTGTGTTGGTCTTTTGTCCTGAAGTGGGTCTTTTGTAGGCATCATATGTGTGGGTCATGCTTTCTTATCCATTCAGCTATTCTATGCCTTTTGATTGGAGCATTTCATCCATTTATGTTTAAGCTTATTATTGATAGGTACTTATTCATTGCCATTTTTGCACCTGTGTTCCTCTCTCTCTTGTCCTTCCCTTAGTTAAAGCAGTCCCTTTAGCATCTCTTGCAGGGCTGGTTTGGTGGAGGTGTATTCTTTTAGACTTCTTTTGTCTGGGAAGCTCCTTATTTGGCCTTCTATCTTAATTGAGAGCCTTGCTGGGTAAAGTAGCCTTGCTTGCAGGCCTCTGGTTCTCATTACTTGGAATATTTCTTCCCATTCTCTTCTAGCTTGGAGTGTTTCCATTGAGAAGTCGGATGCTAACCTAATTGGGGCTCCCTTGTATGTTCCTCCCTGTTTTTCCCTTCCTGCCTTTAAGATTCTCTTTGTCTTGGAATTTTGCCATTTTAATTATGATGTGTCTTGAAGTCGGCCTCTTTGGGTTCCTCTTGATTGGGACTCTCTGCGATTCCTGGATTTGTGTGACTTTTTCTCTCATCAAATTAGGGAAGTTTTCCATCATTACTTATTCAAATAGGTTTTCTATTCCTTGCTTTTCTTCTTCTCCCTCTGGTATCCCTATTATACGGATATTATTACGTTTCATACTGTCTTGCATTTCTCTTAATCCCTCTTCGTTCTTTCTAAGCCTCTTGTCCTTTTCTTGTTCCTTCTGGCTGTTTTTTTTTTTTTTCACTTTGTCCTCCAACTTGCTGATCCAATCTTCTGTTTCATCGATTCTGCTTTTCATTCCTTCCACTGTGTACTTCAGTTCAGAAATTGTTTTTTTTTTTTTATTTCCTCTTGGCCCGTGTTGATAGTTTCTATTTCCTTTTTCATGTTGATATAGTTTGCAGTGAGTTCCTCATAGCTTCTCTGTAGTTTCTGGTAGCTCATTGAGAGCTCTTGGAGCTTCCTGACAACCATTGCTTTGAACTCAAAATCTGATAGTTGAGTTGCCTCCATTTCATTTACCATTCTTTCTGGGGCTTCCTCCTTTTCTTCCATTTGGGGATTGTTTCTTTGTCTTCCCATTGTTTGTGAGACTCTTCTTAAACCTGAGCTTCTTAAATTGATTTGTTCTGGTTCCCTGGGTTTATGTTGTGAACTTCTGTGGTAGAATACCTGTGAAATTCCGTGGTGCTGTCTCCTTCAGGTATCCTGGTGTTCACTGTTTCCAGTGTCTCAGCTGTTGAAATTTCCCCTCTTTGGGGCCAACTCTGGTCTTTCCACAGTTCCAGGGTTTGTTTTGTTTTTGTCTTGTATGTGCTTAAAAAGAGAAAAGAGAAGGAAAGGAAAAAAGAAAAGAGGGAAAAGGAACTAAAAAAATGAAAAGAGAATAAAGAAAAGTAGAATGAAAAAGATAAAAGAGGAAAAAAAGACAGGAGGAAGAGATAAACTTGGAAAGAAAGGAAGAATGAGTAAAACAAGAAAGAGGTAATAAGAATGAAAAAGGAGTTGAGGGGTAAAAAAAGATCAAAATAATGAAAAAGTAAAAAAGAAAAAAAAAACACACACAAAAAAATCAAAAAACGAAAAACACCAAAACCGCTAACTCTTGCTGTTATCAGTCTTGCCAAGCTGGTTTTTCTGGCCTACAGTGGCTGAGGGGTGACTGTATTGTTTTTTTCTCTTGTTCAGCACTCAGTTTTCTGTGGCCTACTGTCCTCAGAGCTATCCTAAGACTCTCTGCACAGGGTCCCAGGCACCAACTGAGGTTGCGCACCCGCAGGAGCCAACTGTGGTCGCGTGCCCACAGGCACCGATGTTCCCTGAGTCTTCCTTGTACAGGAGCCAACTGTCCCACGAACACAGCTTGACCCCTATGCAGATTGCACAGCAGTGTCTAAGATCTCCCAGCAGCCCACTCAGGCCTCTGATGGTGCGAAGGCGCTATGTTGTGATGGCGCCAGGAGATCGTATTGCTGTTCCCTGCTGGCGCGATTGCCCGCGCTGGGCCAAGAGACCGTAGAGGTGCCAGGCGACTGCACCCTGGGTCTCTCAGGGCGCACAGAGTGAACAATCCCTGTGCAGCTGTTTACAATGGCGCGTGGGCATAGACAAAAGTGCATGCTCCAATGCTCAGTCCTCCCAGGTCTATGAGATCTTAACTCCTCTCTGTGAGATTTCAAGCGACCAGGTTTATGCTGGCACTGCCAAGTCCCTGCTTGGCTGTTCAGGGAGTGGTTGCCCCAGCTCCCTCCCTAGAGTCTTATGGCCAGCCCTGGCTCGGTTTCTCAGCCCCCGCCCCGGTCTCCGCACCGCTGGAGTAGTCTTCTTACCGTCCGGGTTTTCAATGTTAACTGCAATTTTTGATCATCTGTTTTCAAATATTCTGTGTTTTTGGTGTCTGTTTGTTGTGCTGCATTGAAAAATGTCCCGGTTTAACACCTGTGTGAGAGGGAGTAGAGGGATGTGCCTCCTCTTACTGTGACACCATCTTCTCTCCCACCAAGGAAGAGTATTTTAAAAGCAGCAAGAGAAAAGCAGACAGTTACATACAAAGGAGTTCCCATAAGACTATCAGCTGATTTCTCAAGAGAAACCTTGCAGGCAAGAAGGGGCTGGAAAGAAGTATTCAAAGTCATGAAAGTGAAGGACTTACAAGCTACATTACTCTATCCAACAAAGCTATCACTTAGAATGAAAGGACAGATAAAGTGCTTCCCAGATAAGGTCAAGTTAGAGGAGTTTGTTGTTAGAGGAGTTAACAACAAACTTATAACTATCAATAACTGAACCTAAAAAGCAAAAGAAAACA
The DNA here is from genome assembly GCA_004027475.1 of Anoura caudifer. Lineage (NCBI taxonomy): Eukaryota > Metazoa > Chordata > Mammalia > Chiroptera > Phyllostomidae > Anoura > Anoura caudifer. Next base: position 26,638 of record PVKU01003602.1, read on the forward strand.
AAACCTAAGCAAACAACTAGAATAGGAACAGAATTACAGAAATGAAGATCACATGGAGGGTTATCAATGGGGACGGTTAGGGAGAAATTGGCGGGGGAACAGTACAGAAAATAAGAAGCATAATTGGTAGGCATATAATAGACAGGGGTAGGTTACCAATGGTATAGGAAATTAGAGAAGCCAAAGAACTTACTGTATTTTCAGACCATAAGATCCACCTAGGTTTTAGAGAAGGAAAATAGGAAAAAAATTTTGAAGCAAAAATTGTGGCAAAATATTTAATAACATAAATAATGTAATTTTTCACCAACATAAATGTAAACAGAACTAAACAGCAGCATTAACAACCATTATTCCTCCCAAATTTTTTGGGGAAAAGTGAGTCTTATTGTCCAAAATATACAGTATATGTACAGCCCAGAGACATGAACTAAGAGGGGTGGGGAATGCTGGAGGGAGGCTGGATGTAGGGCAGAGGAGGGATAAAGGAGAGAAGAAAATTGGGACAATTGTCATAGCATAATCAATAAAATATACTTAAACATTTAAAAAATCAATACATTGAAAAATAAAAAATGTCTGGCACACAGTAGGGACCTAATGTACATGTCAAATGAATGAAGAATTCATGTATGCCCTTAACCAACACAAACAGCAACAACTGAGGCAGTGAAGCTCCCAAAATTTGCTCAGAGTGTCCTGAGCTTCCTTTAGACTTATCAATGCCCACAAATGCACCATCCTTAGCCCTTCTGCCTTACATCCACTCCTCTCTTTCCCCTGACATGCCTTCTACTGACATAGAAGGAAATAACTCTTAGTGCACTATGTTGGCAAGGCCAGTGTCTGAGTTTTAAGCCCTGGGATCCTTGTAGGGCCAGCATTGGGATAATCTTGTTTTACCTGCATCATTGGGGTAAGCCCCAAAGCCCACTTATGCCAATTTAGGGGTTTTCTTTGGGCAGCCTGGCTGTGGAAGACTAAATGAAATCCTGGCTTTTTCAACACTTTTAAGCAACAAGACTCTCCTTTACTCCAAATCAGACATTGAAAAAACAAACAAACAAACAAACAAACAAACCCAAACCAAATGTCTGCTGAGGAACAACTCTGTGGAATGCATACATGGCTTGCAGGTACAAAGATGTATAGACAGCTGGAGGTTCAATAACATAAAATACAAAGAAACCATATTTTAGTTTCTAAACGCCTACTGGCCTAAATTATTAACTAATGATGTGGGGTATATAATTTAGTTTCTCCTATCAGGTAGTAATTTTCTAGTAGATAAAGAGTATTTCCATGTGTCCCTTATAGATGTTTCTGAGAAACCTTCCCCCTTTTCCCTCCAATATACCCTCCCACCTCCACTTTGGTTACTGCCAGTTTGTTCTTAATTTCAGTGTCTCTGGTTATATTTTGCTTGCTTGTTTGTTTTGTTGATTAGGTTCCACATATAGGTGAGATCATATGGTATTGGTCTTTCTTTGCCTGCTTATTTCACATAGCATAATGCTCTCCAGATCCATCTATGATGTCACAAAGAGTTGCAGATCCTTCTTCTTTCTGCTGCATAGTATTCCATTGTGTTTTGGTCCATTTACTGATGGGCTCTTAGGTTGCTTCCAGCATTTGGATATTGTAAATTGTACTGCTATGAACCTCGTGGTGCATAGGTTCTTTCATAATAGTTTCAGGATTCTTAGCACATAATCCCAGCAGTGGAATTTCTGCGTGAAAAGGAAGTTACATTTTTAATTTTCTGAAGAAATTCCATACTGTTTTCCACAGTGGCTATACCAGTCTGCATTCCCACCAACAGTGCACTAGGGTTCCCTTTTCTCCACAACCTAGCCAGCACTTACTGTTTGTTGATCTGTTTATGATGGCTATTCTCACCAGTGTGAAGTGGTATCTCATTGTGGTTTTAATTTGTCTCTGATGCCCAGTGATGCTGAGTATCCTTTTATATGTGTCTGGGCTGTCAGTATGTCCTCCTTGGAGAAGTGTATGTTCAGGTCCTTTGCCCATTTTTTATTGGACTGCTTGTCTTGGAGTGGAATCCTATGAGTTCTTTATATGTTTTGGAGATCAAACCCTAGTCCAAGGTGTCATTGACAAATATATTTTCCAATACAATTGTTTTTCCTTTCACTTTGCTAGTATTTTTTTTTTTTTGCCATACAGAAGTTTTTTATTTTGATGAGATCCCATTTGTTTATTCTTTCATTTATGTACCTTGCTTTAGAGGCCATATCAGTGAATATTTTACTGCATGGGATATCTGATATTTTTCTGCCTATGTTCTCCTGTAGGACTTTTATGGTGTCATGACTTATATTTGTCTTTTATCCACCTTGAATTTTTTTTTGTGTGTATGGTATAAGTTGTTGGTCAAGTTTCTTTTTTTTGCATGTAGCTGTGCAGATATGCAAACACCATTTGTTGAAAAGGCAATTTTTACTTTATGCTTCTGTTCCCTTTGTTGAATATTAATTGACCATAGAGATTTGGGTTTATTTCTGGGCTCTGTATTCTCTTCCATAGATCTATGAGTCTGTTCTAATGCTAGTACCAGACTATTTTGACTACCATGGCCTTGTAATATAGTTTGATTCAGGTATGGTGATCCTTTCTACTTTGATCTTTCTTAAAATGGTAATGTCTATTTGAGGTCATCTGTGGTTCCATATAAATTTCTGAAATGTTTTTTCTATATCTGTGAAATATCTCATTGTTATATTAATACAGATTGCATTTAATCTATAAATTGCTTTGGGTAGTATGGACATTTTGATGATGTTAATTCTTCCAATCCATGAACATGGTATAAGCTTCTGTTTGTTTGTGTCTTCCTTAATTTCATTCTTCAGTGTTGTGTAGTTTTCTGAGTACAGGTCTTTAACATCCTTGGTTAGGTTTGTTCCTAAGTACTTTATTTTCCCTCTTGCTATAGCAAATGGCATTGTTTTCTCCAAGTCTTCTCTTTCTGGTATTTCATTATTGGTGTACAAAAATGCCTTTGATTTCTGAATATTGACTTTGTCCTGTTGATTTGCCAAGTTCATCTATTAGGTAGAGTAGTTTTTTTTTTTTTTTTTTTTTTTTTTTTTTTTTTTTTTTTTTTTTTTTTTTTTTTTTTTTTTTTTTTTTTTTTTTTTTTTTTTTTTTTTTGTGGAGTCTATAGGGTTTCCTTTGTACACTATCATGTCATCTGCAAACAATAACATTTTCACTCTTCAGGACTTCCAGTACTATGTTGAATAGAAGGGGTAAAAGTGGACATCCTGGTCTTCTTTCTGATCTTAATGGGAAAACTTTTAGTTTTTGTCCATTGAGTGTGATGTTGGCTATAGGTTTTTCATATTTATTTTTTTGAGGTAAGCTTCTTCTCCTCCAATTTGCTGAGCATTTTTGTCATAAATGAGTGCTGCACCTTATGAAATGATGTCTCTGCATCTATTGATATGATCATGTGAATTTTGTCTTTTCTTTTGTTTATGTAATACATTTGATTTGCAAATATTGTACCATCATTGCATCCCTGGGATGAATCCCAGTTGATCACGGTGTATGATCTTTTTGATGTATTGCTGGATACAGTTTACCAGTACTTTGTTGAAAATTTTAGCATCTATGTTTATCAGCCATATGGACCTGTAGTTGTCTTTCTTTGTTGTTTCTTTGTCTCATTTGGGGATTAGAATGATGATCTCATAAAAAGAGTTTGGGAGGCTTCCTTCTTCTTGCATTTTTGGGAATAGTCTGAGAAGTATAGGGGTTTGCTCTTCCATAAATATTTTGTAAAATCCTCTTGGGAAAATTTCTGGCCCAGAGCTTTGTTAGACTGGAGTGTTTTGAATACTGCTTCATTTTTGTCAGCTGCTGTTGGTCTGTTCAGGCTTTCTGCTTCTTCTTCATTGACTTTTGGAAGATTATATTTTTGTAGAAATTAGTCCATTTCACCTAGGTTTTCAAATTTCATGGTATATATAGTTCTTCAAAGTAAATTCTTACAATCATTTGTATTTCTGTGGTATCAGTTGTAATCTCTCCTCTTTCATTTCTGATTGTGTTTATTTGGGACTGCTCACTTTTTTTCTTGAGTCTGCTTAAAGATTTGTTGATTTTGTTTATCTTTTCAAAGAACCAGCTCTTGGTTTTGTTGATCCTTAGAATTTTTATTTTATTTTCAATGTCATTTAAATCTGATCTGATCTTGGTTATTTCCTTCCTTCTACTTGCTCTGGGTCTTGTTTGTTGTTGTTCCTCCAGTTCTTGTATGTTCAGGGTTAGGCTGTTTATTTGAAATGTTTCTAACTTTTTTAGGTAGGCCTGTATTGCTATGAACTTCCTTCTCAGGACTGCCTTTGTTGTGTCCCATAAGTTTTGGAATGTTGTGTGAGTTCATTTTCATTTGTTTTCAGAAAGTTTTTGATTTCTTCCTTGATCTCATTCTTAACCTATTCATTTCTTAATAGCATGCTATTCAATCTCCATGAGTCTGAGTGTTGTTGAGTTTTTTCCTTGGGGTTGGTTTCTAGTTTCAGTCCCTTGTGTTTTGAGAAGATGCTTGATATGATTTTAGTTTTCTTGAATTTGTAGAGGCTTGTTTTGTGTCCTATCGTGTGTTTTATCTTTGTAAATGCTCCATGTGCATTTGAAAAGAATATGAATTGTATTTTTTGGGGGGGATAAAAAGTTCTCTTTATATTTCAGTTAAATTCATGTGATCTAGGGTATTGATCTATGCTGCAATATCCTTTTGATATTTTGTTTGGAAGATCTGTCCATTTTTGACAGTGGGGTGTTAAAATCCCTTATTATAAGTGTGTTCCTGTCTGTATCTTTCTTGAAGTCATCCAAGACTTCCTTATATATTTGGGTGCTCCTCTGTTGGGTACATATGTTTATAATGTTTATGTGTTCCTTTTTTATATGTCACTCATTATTCATATACTTTTATTTTTTAAAGACAATTTTTTAGAGCAGTTTTAGGTTTACAAAAACAGAGTGAGAGAAAGGTAGGGAGACTTCTCATATTCCCATTGTGCCCCACCCCTGCCACATCCTGCACATGCACAGCTCCTCAGGTATCAACATCACTCACCAGAATGACACATATATTTACTGAGGATGGACCGACAGTGACACATCATTATCAACTAGATTTCACAGTTTACCCTTGGATTCACTTTTGATATTGTGCATTCCATGGGTTTGGACAAATTTATAATGTTATATGAGTATATCCATCAATATAATATCATACAGAGCACTTTTCATTGCTCCAGACAGCCTCTGTTGTCTGCTTATTGAACTCTCCCCTAGCCACATACTTGGATACTACAGATATATATTTTTAATTGTTGTTCAAATACAGTTGTCTCAATTTTCTCCTCACCATTACCCCCACCCAGCCATTTCTACTTCCCACCCATCATCCTACCTCTCTTTGGTTTTGTCTTTGTGTCCTTTATAAATCATCCTGAAAAACCTTTCTTCTTTTCCCCCATTATCTCCTCCATCTCTTCTCTGGTTAATGTCAGTTAATGTCCTTTTGATGGATTCATCCGTTGAGTGTTATGAAGTGACCTCAGTCTCTCTTTATGGTCTTTCTTTTGAAGTCTATTTTGTCAAATATAAATATTGCTACCCTGGCATTTTTTCCTGCCTGTTTGCTTGTAATATGTTTTTCCAACCATTTGGTTTCAGTCTGTGTAGGACTTTTGTTTTGACATGGGTCTCTTGTAGGCAGATGTGTGTGGGCCACATTTTCTTATCCTGTCACTTGCCCTGTCTTTTGATTGAAATATTTAATCCATTTACATCTAAGGTTATTGATATGTACTTATTCATTGCCAATTTACTCATTTGCACTTTAGTTCCTTTCTCTCTCACTGTTTTTCCTCCACTTCTTTTTTAAAAAAATATATTTTATTGATTATGCTATTACAGTTGTCCCATTTTTCCTCATCATTCCCCTCCACCCTGCATACCCCCTTCCACCCACATTCCCCCATTCCCCCCCTTTAGTTCATGTCCATTTGTCACAAGTTCTTTAGCTTCTACATTTCCCACACTATTCTTGCCCTCCCCCTGTCTATTTTCTACCCACCATCTATGGTACTTATTCTCTATACCTTTACCCCCTCTCCTCCTCCCACTCCCCTGTTGCTAACCCTCCATGTGATCTCTATTTCTGTGTTTCTGCTCCTGTTCTAGCTGTTTGCTTAGTTTGCTTTTGTTTTAGGTGTGGTTATTAATACCTGTGAGTTTGCTGTCTTTTTACTTTTCATATTTTTTATCTTCTTTTTCTTAGATAAGTCCCTTTAATATTTCATATAATAAGGGCTTGGTGACGATGAAGTCCTTTAACTGGACCTTATCTGAGAAGTGCTTTATCTTCCCTTCCATTCTAAATGACAGCTTTGCTGAATAGAGCAATCTTGGATGTAGGTCCTTTACTTTCATCACTTGGAATACCTCTTTCCAGCCCCTTCTTGCCTGTAAGGTCTCTTCTGAGAAATCAGCTGACAGTCTGATGGGAACTCCTTTGTAGGTGCCTGGCCCCTTATCCCTTGCTGCTTCTAGAATTCTCTCCTTCATTTTAATCTTGGCCAATGTAATTATGATGTGGCTTGATGTGTTCCTCCTTGGGTCCACCTTCTTTGGGACTCTCTGAGCTTCCTGGACTTCCTGGAAGTCTATTTCCTTTGCCAGATTGGGAAAGTTGTCCTTTATTATTTGTTCAAATAAGCTTTCCACTTGTTGCTCTTCCTCTTCCCCTTCTGGTACCCCTACAATTTGGATGTTGGGATTTTTAAAGATGTCCTGGAGGTTCCTAAGCCTCTCCTCATTTTTTTTTTGAATTCTTGTTTTTTTCTTGTTTTCTGTTTGGTTGTTTCTTTCTTTCTTTTGGTCCACTCCATTGATTTGAGTCCCAGTTTTCCTCCCATCTCTATTGTTTCCCTGGGCATTTTCCTTCATTTCACTTATTGTAGCCTTCATTTTTTTCATCTCATTTGTGAGAAAAATCAACCAATTCCATGAGCATCCTGATTACCAGGGCTTTGAACTATGCATCTGATAGGTTGGCTATCTCTTGGATGCTTAGATGAATTGGCTCTGGGGCTTTCATTTGTTCTCTGGTTTGAGCCATTTTTGTTTTTGTTTTTTGTTTTGATCTAGTTGTGACTGTTATGTAATGATGGGTGGAGTGTTAGGTGTTCCCCAGGGCGGGGCAGCCCAGTCATTGGATTGTGACACTGTATGTAGGGGTGGGGTCTGAGAGGAAACAATGGCACTTGCTCTGCTCTCTCTTGGATTCCAGCCCTTTCTGCTGCTTCCCCTTTGCCTGGATTACCTGCATGTGAATGTGGGACCACTTGGTCAGGCTGCCACCTTGCATGGCCTCACTGGGTCTGCACAGTTGCCACCCCTTCCCAGGGTCTGCTAGCTGACACCTGGGCACCTTGGGTCTGCTAGTGGCCACCCATGTGCCTGGGATCTGCCAGCTGCTGCTGCCTGCTTGGTTCACACCTCCACTTTTTCCTGCCTCGACTCCACCCCTCTTACTGGTCTAGATGAATGGTTGTTGGACTTCTGAACAGTTCAATTTTCTATCAGTTCTGGTTGTTTTATTGTTTCTAAATCTTTGTTTTCCTCATTTTGGTTGTGAGAGGAGGCACCATGTGTCCACCTACACCTCCATCTTGGCTGGAAGTTTCTTTCACTTCTTAAAGCAGTCCCTTTAGCATACTTTGCAATGCTGGTTTGGTGGAGGTGGAGAACTCTAAATATTCTTTTAGAGTTCTTTTGTCTGGGAAACTCTTTATTTTGTCTTCCATTTAAATTGAGAGTCTTGCTGGAGAGAGTAGTCCCTGTTGTAGGCCTTTGCTTTTCATTACTTGAAGTATTTCTGCCATTCCCTTCTTGCTTCTAATGTTTCTGTTGAGAAATCACCTGCTAGTGTAATTAGAGCTCCCTTGTATGTTACTTTTTGTTTCTCCCTTGCTGCCTTTAAGATTCTGTCTTTATCTGTAAATTTTGCTATTTTAATTACGATGTGTCTTACAGTGGGCTTCTTTGGTTCCTCTAGATTGGGGTGCTCTGTGCTTCCTGGAGTTGCATGGCTTTGTCTCATGAAATTAGGGAAGTTTTCCATCATTACTTTTTCAAACAGGTTTTCTAATCCTTGCTCTTCTTCTTCTTCTGGTATCCTGATTACACAGATATTATTCTGTTTCATGTTGTCCTGCATTTCCCTTAACCCCTCTCCACTCTTTTTGAGTCTTTTTTCCTTTTCTTGCTCTTTTTGGGTATTTTTTTCTGCCTTGTCCTCCAGCTTGCCAATTCAATCCTCTGCTTCATCAAGCCTGTTTTTGATTCCTTCTATTGTGTTATTCAGTTCAGAAATTTTAGTCTTCATTTCCTTGTTCCTTGTTGATAATTTCTATGTTGTTTCTTATGCTGATATAGTTTGCAATAAGTTCCAAATAGTTTCCCTGTAGTTTTTGGTAATTTGCACTGAGTTCATTGGGCTCAATATCTGATAGTTCAGTTGCCTCTATTTCATTTAGCATTGTTTTTGTGGATTCCTCCTTTCTTTTTGAAAAGGGGTAGATTCTTTGTCTTCCCATTTTAGTGGAACCCTTCTCACTTGTATCTGCTTTTTAAATTGAAGTGTTTTGACTTCCTGACTTTGTGGTGTGAAATTCTATAGTAGGAGGTCTGTGAGATTCAGTGGTGCAGTCTCCTTGATCCCCTGAACTTGATGCTCTTGGGATGCCCTTTATGCCTTTTATGCAGGTTCCCTGGATATAATTGGGTTTCAATTGTTTTTGGGTCTTTCTTCAATGGGTCCTTTGCTCCAACCAGTTGACTGATGGTCATTCCACATACCACAACTTGTGTGCCTTTGCGCAGGTGTTTGTAAAACAAAATCAGAAAGCCCAGGAAAGAAACCTGCACCTGCAATTATAACCCCCCCCCCACAATTCCACTATCAACATCAAATGAACCAGTATTAATAAGGGTATGAGGAGACTAAGACTATTACAAGAAAGGAGATCAAACATGTGATGACCTACTCAAAGAAAATGATTTTGATAGACTTCAGAAGAAGAGCCATAAAAAGAGACATGGAAGGTCACCTCATAATACTCAAGGGAAAAATCCATCAATAAGACACAAACATTGTAAATATATATGAACCCCTTATAGGATCACCCAAATATATAAAGAAAATCTTGGAGGACTTCAAGAAATATATTGACAGCAACACAATTATAAGAGGTGATTACAACACCACACTGTCAAAATGGATAGATCTTCCAAACAAAATATCAACAAAGATATAATGGCATTGAACAATGCCCTTAATCAAATGGACTTAACTGATATATACCTATAGAGCCTTGCATCGAAAAGACGCAAAATTGCCATTCTTTTCAAATGCGCATGGAACATTGTCAAAAATAGACCACATAATAAGACATAAAACAAGTCTCAACAAATTCAAGAAGACTGAAATCATACCAAGCATTTTCTCCAACCACAAGGTACTGAAACTAGAAACTAACCCCAAGGGGAAAAACCAAAAACACTCAAAATCATGGAAAATGAATAGCATGCTATTAAAAAATGAATAGGTCAAGAATGAGATTAAAGAAGAAATCAAAAAGCTTCTGGAGACAAGTGAAAATGAGCATACAACAGTCAAAATCATATGAGACACAGCAAAGGCAGTCCTGAGAGGGAAGTTCATAGATACAGGCCCACTAAAAATATTTTATAAAAAACATTTCAAATAAACAACCTAACCCTACAGCTACAAGAACTGGAGGAACACCCACAAAGACAGCATAGAACAAGTAGAAGGAAAGAAATTACCAACACTAGAGCAGAATTAAACAAAGTAGAGAATAAAGAAACAATTCTAAGGATCAACAAAACCAGAAGCTGGTTCTTTGAAAAGATAAACAAAATTTACAAGCCTTTAAGCAGACTCATGAAGAAAAAAAGGGAGAGGACACAAATAAACACAATCAGAAATGAAAGAGAAGAGATTACAACTGACACCACAGAAATACAAAGGATTGTAAGAAATTACTATGAAGAACTATATGCTAAGAAACTGGAAAACCTAGGTGAAATGGACACATTTCTACAAAAATATAATCTTCCAAAGCTTAATGAAGAAGAAGCAGAGAGTCTGAAGAGACCAAAAATAGCTGATGAAATTAAAACAGTAATTAAAAAGCTTTCAACACGCAAAAGCCCTGGCCCAAACAGTACCCCAGGAAAATTTTACAAAGCATTTAAGGAAGAGATAACCTATATACTTCACAGATTATTCCAAAAAATTCAAGAACGTGGAAGACTCCCAAACTCTTTTTATGAAGCCAGTATCCTCCTAACCCCAAAATGAGATAAAGACATAACAAAGAAAGAAAACTTCAGGTAATATTGCTGATGAACATAAATGCTAAAATCCTCAATAAAATATTGGCAAATTGCATCCAGCAATATGTCAAAAGGATCATACACTATAATCAAGTGGGATTCATCCAAGGGATGGAAGGATAGTATAATATTTACAAATCAACAACAGTAATGCATCACACAAGCAAAATGAATGACAAAAATCACATGATTATAGCAATAGATGTGGAAAAAACATTTGATAAGGTACAACACCCATTTATGATAACAATGCTTAGCAAAGTGGGAATAAAGAGAGGATTCCTCAGTATAACAAAGGTCATATATGACAGACCTACAGCCAACATCATACTCAATGGGCACAAACTAAGACCTTTCCCTCTAAGATCAGGAACAACACAAGGATGCCCGCTTTCACAACTCCTACTCAACATAGTATTGGAAGTCTTAGCCACAGCAATCAGACAAGAAAAAGAAATAAAATCATCCAAATTGGAAAAAAAAAGAAACAAAACTGTCATTGTTTGCAGATGACATAAGAGTGTACATAGAAAATCCTATAAAGTCCACCAAAAAACTACTTGACTTAATAACTGAATTTGGCAAAACAGCAGATACAAAGTCAATATTCAGAAATCAAAGGCATTTTTATGTACCAACAATAAAATATCAGAAAGAGAAACAGGAAAATAAAATTCCAATTGATGTATCAACAAGAAAAATCAAGTAGCAAGAAAGAAACCTAACCAAAGAGTTGAAAGGTCTGTAGTCAGAAAACTACACAAACTGAAGAAATAAATTAAGGAAGACACAAACAAATGGAAGCATATACCATGTTCATGGATTGAAAGAATTAACATAATCAGATTGTCCATAATACCCAAAGTAATTTATAGATACAGTGCAACCCCTATTAAAGTACCAATGACATATTTCACAGATATAGAACAAACATTTCAGAAGTTTATATGGAATCATAAATGACCCCGAATAGCTGCAGTAATTTTGAGAAAGAGGAACAAAGCAGGAGGGATCACAATACCCAATATCAAACTGTATTACAAGTCCACTACAATCAAAACAGCCTGGTACTGGCATAAGAACAGACAGATAGACCAATGACACAGAACTGAGAGCCCAGAAATAAACCCGAGTCTCTATTGTGAATTAATATTTGACAAAGGGAGAAAAAGCATAAAATGGAGTAAAAATAACCTCTTCAGATTTGGGGAGATCTGGACAGCTACATGCAAAACAAACAAACAAAAAAACTGGATCACTTACTTACGCCATACACAAAAGTAGATTCAAGGTCTATAAAAGACTTAAATATAAAACATGACACCAGAAAAGTCCTAGAGGAAAACATGGCAGGAAAATCTGAGATATTCCATACAGCAATATCTTCACTGATATGTCCTCTACAGCAAGGGACATAAAGGAAAGAATAAACAAAGGGGACCTCATTACATTAAAAAGCCTATGCATGACTAAAGAAAACAGCACTAAAATAGAAACAGAGCCAACTGCGTGGGAAAACATATTTGCCAATGATACCTCGGACAAGGATTTGATCTTGAAAATATTTAAAGAACTCACATGACTCCACTCCAGGAAGACAAAAACCCAATTATAAAATGGGCAAAATACTTGAACAGACACTTCTCCAAGGAGGACATACAGAGGGCCCAGAGGCATATGATAAGATCCTCAATATCACTGGCCATCAGAAAGATGCAAATTGAAACCACAATGAGAAGTCACTTCACACCAGTGAGAATGGCCATCATAAACAGTTCCACCAACAAGTGTTGAAGAGGATGTGGAGAAAAGGGAACCCTAGTACACTCTTGGTGGGATTGTAGACTGGTGTAGCCACTGTGGAAAACAGTATGGAATTTCCTCAGGAAACTGAAAATGGAACTGTCTTTTGACCAACCAATTCCACTGCTGGGATTATACCCTAAGATCCCTGAAACACCAATCCAAATGAACCTATGTACACCAATGTTCATAGCAGCACAATTGACAATAGTCAAGTGCTGAAAGCAACCTAAGTGCCCATCAGCAAATGAGTGGTTCAGAAAACTATGGTGCATTTACACAATGGAATTCTATGCAGCAGAAAAAAAGGAGGAGCTCCTACCCTTTGCAACAGCAAGGATGGAACTGGAGAGCATTATGCTAAGTGAAATAAGACAGGCAGGGAGGGACAAAAAACATATGATCTTGCCTTTAACTGGAACCTACTCAACAAAGGAAAAAAGCAAGCAAAATATACCCAGAAACATTGAAATGAAGAACAATCTGACAGTAACCAGAAGGGAGGTGGGAGGTGATATTGGGGAAGGGTTTTTAGGAACAACTCTAAAGGGCATTTGGAGAATACCAAAGATGGTGGTGGAAGCAAGACAGGGAGTTGGGTTTGGCTGGGGTGAGGGTTGATTGATGGGAGGAAAATGCAGACAACTGGAATTGAACAACAATAAAATAACTTAAACAAAAAAATAAAGTGAGAGAGAGATAAGGAAAAAGGAATTAAAAAGAGTAAATTATTAATAAAAATATATGAGCCAAATTGGAATGAAAGATCCACCACAGTACTATCAAGAATAAATGAGCTAAAATAAATGTAGGTGATATGGGAATAAGAAGCAAATAAGAAACAAAGAAAAGTCTAAGAGATGTTTAGTGGAATGGGAAGTGATTCTGAAATGATAGAGGGAGACAGAACACTAAAATTGAAGAGCAAATACTAGGTTAAGAGAGGGAAAAATTAAAATTTGGGATATAAGAAACAAAAAGAAAAGAAAGGAGACTAAAAAATAAAATGTCAGGCTGAAATAGAAATAGAATAAAGACAAAAAAAGAAGAAAAAACAAGCTAAGACAGCAAAATTGAAATTGGTGAAGAAAAAAGGAATAGGAGCGAGGTTCAGTAAAATTTGATATTTGAAATACAGAATTAGTGAAGCTCTAGAGATAAAATTGAAAAAACAATGCAACAACACTATTCTACCCACAGCCATGTAGGAAAGATTGTTAAAGGTGGAGAGAGAATTTGGTACTTTAAGAGCAGCAAAAAAGGATGTGAGATGACCCTTGACAAGAAATTTTGTTTGGTGTGTCTGGATGGAGGAGAAATATTAAGAGTGAGGAATGGGTACGAGTTGTAGCAAGAGAGAAAACAAAATTTGAAGTGAAAATAATACAAGGAAAGAGGAAGGCAAAATATGTGAATTGAAATATTCAATAGTATAAAATCTAGTGACTTAACATGTACAAATTTGCTTGACAAGAAATGAATATTAAAAAGCTATGAAGAAAGAAAATATATCAAATCATGAAGAATACAGAGGGCCCAGAGACACATGAAAAGTTACTCAGCATCACTAGCCATCAGAGAGATGCAAATTAAAATCACAATGAGATACCACCTCACACCCATCAGAATGGCCAACATAAACAAATCAACAAACGAGTGATGGAGAGGATGTGGAGAAAAGGAAACCCTAGTGAACTATTGGTGGAAATGCAGACTGGTGCAGCCACTGTGGAAAATAGTATGGAGTTTCCTCAGAAAACTAAAAATGGAACTGCCTTTTGATCCAGTAATTCCACTGCTGGGATTATATCTTAAGAGCCCTGAAACACCAAATCCAAAAGAACATATGCACCTCAATGTTCATAGCAGCACAATTTACAATAGCCAAGTTCTAGAAGCAACCTAAGTGCCCATCAGCAAATGAGTGGATCAAAAAACTGTGGTACATTTACACAATGTAATTCTATGCAGCAGAAAGAAAGAAGGAGTTCCTACCCTTCGCAACAGCATGGATGGAACTGGAGAGCATTATGCTAAGGGAAATAAGCCAGGAGGTGAAAGACATATACCATATGATCTCATCATTAACAGGAACCTAACCAACAAAACAAACAAGCATAATATAACCAAAGACACTGAAATTGAGAACAGGCTGACAGTCACCAGAGGGGAGAGGGGAGGGTATTCCAGGGGAAAAGGGGAAGGGTTTAGAGCAACAAGTATAAAAGACACATGGACAAATCTGGGGGGGGTGAAAATGGGAGGGAGGTGGGGAGGGCTGGGGTGGTGGGCTGGGATGGGAGTAGAAGACAGAAAACTGTACAAGAACAATAATTAAAATTAAAAAAAGGAAAATAAGAACAATCTAGCAATAGCCAGAGGGGAGGGGAAAGGGGACAGAGGGGAGAAGGGTTTTCAGGAACAACTCTAAAGGGCACATGGACAAAACCAAAGGGGAGGGTGGAAGCAAGGGAGGGAGGTGGGTTTGGAGAGGGTAGGAGGGAGCGGTGGGGAGAAAATACAAACTCTAAGTGAACAACAATGAAATAATTTAAAAAATAAAAATATTCAACAAAGTTCTGATAAATGGGAACTTCCTTTAATTGATTACGAACATTAGTGACTCTATCCTATATCATGAAAATCTGAATGCTTTACCCCTGAAGTCTGGAGCAAGGCAAAAATATTTCTTTCACCACTGTCTTCAGCATTGTATCACAGGTTCCAGCTAGTGTAATGCAGCAAATGAAACAACCCTTCAAATTAACCCTTTTAAATTCTGAAGGGATATTAAAAATAATTTTCAGAGAGTTCTTTATTGTTGACTGAATTATTTCTTTTTCCTCTGGGTGAGTTTTTTTATTTTTGGTAGTGTTCTGTTTCACTCATGCATTTGGGTTTTCTTTAAGTATCTATTGATTCCTCCCCACCTTTATTCATATTTATGAATGAGATATATGTAAGTGCGGCATTGCATTTGTCAAATCCTATCCAACAGATTTCAAGTTTTTAAATGGGAGGACAGACTCAAAGATCTTGGGTAGTGATAGCAGAGGATTTACAAAAGTGAAGAAGTGTCCTGTAACTACCTCAGCTCTGTCTCCTCATGCTTTATTTGGGGATTCTGCAATAGCAGCTTACTCTAGCCCATTTTTTCTAATGTAGAAAGAATAGCATTGGCATTAGAAGATAAGTCTGAAATCAGCATGTCTGAGAGTGAAGAGCTGTCAGCAAAGCAAACCTTGGACATCTCCCAAGCTCAGTTTCCTCATGTGTAAAGTGGGACAGTAATAGTACCAGTGGCCTATGTTGATGTGAGAATTGGATGGCAGAATGTTCATTAAGGGTCTGGCAACAGAGTAGATGTTCCATAAACATGTTTGCCTTCTCCTTTTGGTAAAAAAGGTCTCAACCCTTCGGGCATTTTTTTAAGTGATGACTTCCATGTGCTCTAAGTCCCTAACAGTTTTGCATTGTCACAAATAAATGAATAATAATTGGCCTTTCAACATATAATAAGCATCTCTAATAACAGGAGGACTGTTAGAGTCTCTCCAGCCTGAACTTGACCCACTTCATTTCATAACTTTAAACTCAAATTTTATACTCCATAGAACTGCTTTATTACTTGTGCCTGCAATCTCTCTGAGTTTATTTATATAAAAAAGAGAAGTGGTTTCTTGCTGTTGGTATTCCTGTAAGCTGCAGTTTTAGCCTCCAGCTGGGAACTGGATGATAAAGTGGGCAAAAACCATGGAGGAGGCTCTGGAGCTATGAGGTACTAGGCCCAATTTATTATGCAGCAAGATTGTCCTGCAGGAATCATAGAAGGGAGACCTCTCTAGTCATACTGAGTACAGGATATTGAGTGATGAGCAGCTACCTCTGCATTCCTGAAAATCCCTCAGTGGGCCCCTGTGATCTCCCTCCATATGATACAAATCACAACTAATAGCTAACTTCACTGTAACTAACAGCTCACATGTAGATCAGTATGTGCTGTATGTTTTTGTTTCAGTCTTAATATAAGCATGGTGTTGTCACTGTCCAATTAGATCTTAAAAAATTATGCCTAGTAGTCCAAATTTTGTCTTGTGGTAATGCTGTAGTATTGACTCCCTACTTGTTGGCACTTATCTATACTGTCACCCTGAATAGTCTGACAGACTTTGAGCTTAGCCATTTGCCTTGCTTTGACCAATAAGAAAATAACATGTGTGACATGAGCAAAGATTTGAAAAGCACTTGAATACCAAGACTCACACCTCTTGCTGCTCTTGGAATCCCTACCATGGTTTCCATGTGATGAAATAGCCTACTAGATGATGACAGACATGTGGTCCAGTCACCCATGTAACCCCAGCCAATGGCCAGCCAACATTCCCAAGCACAGCTGTCTACACAAGTAGCAGCTAACACAGAACAGTGAGGGAACCCAGATAAGACCAGCATAGCAACATCTGTTCAGCTGAGATTCACTCAAATTTTTCACCCTGAGAATCATGAGATAAGTCAGTAGTTATTATTTAAGCCATTAAGTTTTGGGTGATTTGTTATGTAGTAAATGCTATTTATACCTGCCTCTTTATGATTTCATGGAATGGAAAAAAAGAATAAGCCTTAGAATAGTCACTGCATATATGATGACACTTCTAACCAGTCATTAGTTTTTTTCCCCTTGCAGAAATAGAATAAAGAGTGTCTCAGCTATTCCTAAAGGAGTTTTACAGAACTACTAAAGATGCAGTGCAAGAGCCCATCCCCTTCTTTAGATGCTTTCAGAGCATACTGGGTAGTCTATCATCATAACTCCTGCATTATGTTGAAACTTTATGCATGTAAGCAGCATTTATAATTTTGCTTTCAGCAAAAGCCTCAGACCCTGGAAAACAGTGGACACTTAACATAGGCTTTTGAATGAAAGCCAAAGCACTCTCCCAACTTTCTCAAAACTCTAGCATTGCCAGAACTCTCACATTCTTCTCTTCTGCTTAACAGGTGTTCTCAGATGATATGAAGGTCTCCTTGGGTAGCCTCTCCCACTGCAGTAACTTCTCTCTGCTCCCTGTCAGTTGGTTTTTGGCTCCATTCATAGGAATTGTTACATTACTTTTATTTTTCCAATTCTGAATTTATGTTTTGACTAAAACATCTCTCTCCAGCTGCTCCTGGTTTTCATTGTACTTCCAATCCTGGTGCATCTGGTCTCCTTGGCTCTTCATTTCCTTATGATTTCAGTGGCCTTCTACACAGTCTGAGGCCCCATGGGTGTGGGTATGATTCTACTCCAAAGCTCCTCCTTCTTGCTTTCTCTAGCCTCCCCCAGAAAATCTAGCTCTTCTCTCCCTGCCACTCATGTCCAGGAGGAATATTTTCTACCTTCAAGGCAGTAAAATTACTTCCTTAAGCTTGGGCACCCATCTCCTAGCTGACAAAAGTATGGCTTTTGTTCAGACATGTACAGCTCACTCTTGCCCTCCCTCCCAATTGGGGAGCTCATCAAAGAGGAAGGGATGAGCCATACAACAGAGTCTGTTGTGCATCTTACACTGTATCAATGTGCATGTTTCTAAAAATGTGATCCAAACACCCTTACCTGCTCTGCAGTTCATTGAAAGAGTGACTCCTGCAATAATTCAACTCAACTTCCCTTTACATTAGTGATTCGATTACTTCCAGTAGATTTTATCTATACCAATGATATCTTAGTAGAAATGCCACACATATGGCAGCAAAGGAAATCACACATATGTGGTTGCAAAACTACTTCCCAAATTGTCACCTCACATGCATTTCTAGGCTTGTGTTGCCCACATGCCCCTCTCTCATCTTGCTCACTCTTGCCAATGACCCATCTTTCCTGTTGGTGGGCTGTTAGCAGGAGTCCCTAAGTGATCTGTTAGTGCAAACAACTTTTAAATCTGTTTGTAGCTGCACCCCGACAGCTAGTAGCTTAGGTGATTTCCAATCATAATCCCTCCTGAAGCCCTAACTGGGTCTTTGTCTTTAGTTTCTTTCTACTCCTCTCATTTTCCACAAATAGTAAAGAGTTAAGGGGCACCAGGAATGCTTCACTTTCTCTTAATTTTCTCACACTAGTTTTATTCTCTAATTTTTGCCAGGTACTTGTGAGTTCCCACCAAATTCCCACATCCCATTCCCAAAGGCCTATCACAAACACATCCTCTGACCTCCAGTTCCTGGAATTCCTCTTCCTCCTCCACATCATAGGACAGGGTGTGAACTTTGATGTCATCAGCTGAGAGGTCAATGAACTTTCCATCACGGTACTCCAGCCTCTCTTTGGTAGGGGACCGATCCTCAATGAATGTGGTCTCACAACAGTCAGCAGCCACACCATCCCCCCAGGAGCGCAACACACCCTCAGAGTAGAGGATGATATTGGGATGGTAGTGGGATTCCACTGACTGCTGAAGGGTGTTGGGGTCCAGAAGGTGCTGGACTGGCTCATTCCTGCTGCTATCCAGGGTGGCCACTGCTGCACTGCCTACCACCCTACAGTTCTGGTACTGGGGTGCTGGGTAAACAGACACCAGGCCATCTCTACTCTCAGCCTTGAAGTTTCTGGTGTGAATTAAGCCATTCTGCTTGCCAGCATTGTTGATTTTACTGTGCACCAGCACACTCTTCTGTTCAATTAAGCCATCCATGGTGCCCTTCCTGCCCAACTGGGTGTCAGGCTGTAGCTGTAAGGCTGGATGTCAGGGTCACACTTGCCTCATGGAATCCATACCACCTGCAGGAGAAGGAAACAGATGAAACAAGAAAAATAACACCTGAAAAACAGCTAACCACCCAGGCCCTTGTTGTTTCAGGTGTACTAGTCAGCCAATATGCACCATTGTTAAGAGAGTGAGATGATATTCCAGCCCTACCTAATCTGCCAATTTTTAAAAAAGTTCTATCAGAGAAGCCAGCTAAAGTAAAATAGAAACTGATTATCTGCATCTTTATAAAGTCTTTGTTTCCAGTAAAGGAGAGTCTGCAGGAATTGGAACCACTTCAGCTCTACAGAAACATATCATGGGCAGCAGAAACCCTGAAACTCAGGTAAACCCATTCACATTAGCATTGGACCAGTCTACAGGGAAAATTAGGCTGTAAAATACAGATGAACTCTTCCAGGTCCATCGCTACTCATTCAAGAAAATAAACAAATCAATAAATAAGAACCCCCCAAAAGAAAGTGTTTAGAATATTCCACACAGATTTAAAAGATATATAACAAGAACACTAATACCATTAGTATGGTATTTGGAAAAAATTCTCAATTGAGGAACATGCACATGTACATTCTAATATAGGTATTAGAAGTAGCTCAACACAGATGCTTACTGGCCTTCCAGCGTAGTCCCAGAATCAGACTAGAAATTTCCTTGCCTTAATAATGCTCAACTTGTAGAGATACATCTACATATTAAGGATACAATAAAGAAGCCTTCTGAATTCTTTCTCACTAGACTGTGTTTCTTTGTAGGATTTCAAAAGAAAGAAAAAGGAAGAAAGAAAAAGAAAGAGAGGAAGAAAAGAAGGAAGGAAGGGAGGAAGGAAGGGAGGAAGGAAGGAAAGAAGGAAGAAGAAGGAAGGAAGAAAGGGAGGAAGAAAGCAAGCCAGCAGTTATGTAATATGAATAATCTCTCCTTTAGCTGTACAAGCCCCAAATGTGGAAAAAAAAAATCTCGAGGCAGGCACAACTTAGGTCTCTACAGTTTGCAACTGAAAGTACCAGTTGAGAACTGGCAGCATGTGTACCACCCAGAATCTTGTTAGAATGACAGAATCTTGAGTACTGCCTAGAACTACTGAATCAGAGTCTGCATTTTAACCTGATCACAGTGATTATTTTGCACATTGAAATTGAAGGGCATCATTCCATTCTATATAGAGCAAGCTCTGGCCTATTGTACAAGTTGGGTCAAATTCAAAATTGACTATTTACTATATATTTAAAGTATTTGAATAAATATATCAAACAATTTACCCCTTTAAAGAACTTTTAAATTTATTTTTATTTTAAAAATTATTTATTGTTGCTCAATTACAGTTGTCTGCATTTATCCCCTATCACCCCTGCCACCCCAGCCAACCCTATCTCCCTCCCTTGCTTCCACCACCCTCCTTGGTTTTCTACATTTGTCCTTTACAGTTGTTCCTGAAAACCCTTCCCCACCTTGTCCCCTACCACCTATCCTCTGGTTCTTAATTTCAATGTGTCTGGGTATATTTTGCTTGCTTTCCTCTTTTGCTGATTAGGTTTCAGTTAAGGGCAAAATCATATGGTATTTGTTCATCACTGCCTGGCTTACTTCACTTAGCATAATGCTTAGCAGTGCTATACATGCTGTTGCAAAGGGTAGGAGCTACTTCTTTCTCTCTGCTGTATAGTATTCCATTTTGTAAATGTAACCACGTTTTTTGATCCACTCATTGATTGATGGGCAGTTAGGCTGCTTCCAGCAGTTGTTTATTGTGAATTGTGCTCCTATGAACATTGGGGGTACATAGGTTCTTTTGAATTGGTATTTTAGGATCTTTATGATATAATCCCAACAGAGATATTGCTGGGTCAAAGGGTAGTTCTATTTTTAGTTTTCTGAGGAAATTCCATACTGTTTTCCACAGTGGCTAAGTCTGCATTCCCACCAACAGTGTACTAGGGTTTCCTTTTCTCCACAACCTCACCAGCACTTGTTTGCTAATTTGTTTAGGATGGCCATTCTCATCTATGTGCAGTGGTATCTCCTTGTGGTTTTAATTTGCATCTCTCTGATGGCCAGTGATGTTGAACATCTTTTCATATGTCTCTGGGGCTTCTGTATGTACAAATCTGGACATACATCATTGAAGTGTCTGTTCAAATCCTTTGCCCATTTTTAAATTGGCTTGTTTGTCTTCCTGAAGTGGAGTTGTGTGAGTTCTTTATATATTTTGGACATCAGACCCTTGTCCAAAGTATCATCAAGAAAATATGTTTTCCCATGTGACTGGCTGTCTTTTGATTTTAATGATGGTTTCTTCAGCCAAGCAGAAGCATTTTATTTTGATGAGATCCCATTTGTTTATTATTTTCATTATGTCCCGTGCTCTAGGGGACATATCAGTGAAAATATTGGCACACAGAATATCTGAGATTGTCTTGCCTATGTTCTCCTCTAGGACTTTTATGGAGTCACCACTTATATTTAAGTTTTATCCATCTTGAATTTACTTTTATGTATGGTGTAAGTTGGTGATTGAGTTTCATTTTTTTGCATGTAGCTGTCCAGGTATATCCAGGTATTTCTTTTTTTTCAAAAATTATTCTATTGTTCAATTACAGTCGTCTGCATGGCCCCCCACTACTCACCCCCACCCCAGCCAAACCTCCCTCCCTCCCTTGCTTCCACCCCCCCCTTTGGTTTTGTCCATGTGTCCTTTACAGTAGTTCCTAAAAGTCCTTCCCCCATTGTACCCTCCCACCTAGCCTCTGGCTATGGTTAGATTGCTCTTAATTTCAATGTCTCTGGGTATAATTTGTTTGTTTTTTTTTTCTTTTGTTGATTATGTTCCAATTAAAGGTGAAATAATAGTTTTTTGTCCCTCACCGCCTGGCTTATTGCACATAGCATAATGCTCTCCAGTTCCATCCATGCTACCAAAAAGGGTAGGGGTTCCTTCTTTCTTTCTGATGCATATTATTCCATTATGTAAATGTACCATAGTTTTTTTATGTATTTATTTACTGATGGGCACTTAGGATGCTTCCAGCACTGGCTATTGTAAATTGTGCTGCTATGAATGTTGGGATGCATAGGTTCTTGTGGATTGATATTTCATGGCTCTTAGGATATAATCCCAGCAGTGGAATTGCTGGGTCAAAGGCACTTCCATTTTCAGTTTTCTGAGGAAATTCCATACTGTTTTCCACAGTGGCTGCACCAGTCTGCATTCCTATTAACAGTTCACTAGAGTTCTCTTTTCTCCACCTCCTCTCCAACACTTGTTTTTTGATTTGCTTATGATGGCCACTATGACTGGTGTGAAGTGGTATCTCATTGTGGTTTTAATTTGCACTCTCTGATTGATACTGATGCTAAGCATCTTTTCATGTGTGTCTGGGCCCTCTGTGTTCTCCTTGGATAAGTGTTTGTTCAAGTCTTTTGCCCATTTTTTAATTGGGTTGTTTGTCTTCCTGGGGTGGAGTCATGTGAGTTCTTTAAATATTTTGGAGATCAAACTCTTGTCTGAGGTATCATTGACAAAAATGTTTTCCTATATAATTGGTTCTCTATTCATTTTAATTCTCTTTTCTTTAGCCATGCAGAAGCTTTTTAATGTGATGAGGTCCCATTTGTCTATTTTTCACTTTACGTCCCTTGATTTACAGGATATAATACTGAATATGTTGATGCATGAAATGTCTGAGATTTTCCTGCTGATGTTATCCATGGATAACATCAGCAGGAAAATCTAGGAGTTTTATGGTGTCATGACTTACATATAAGTTTTTATACACCTTGAATTTATTTTTGTGTATGGTGTAAATTGATGTTCGAGTTTTATTTTTCTTATGTGGCTGTCCAGATTTCTCAACACCATTTGTTGGAGAGGCTATTTTTACTCCATTTTACGCTTCTTCCCTCTCTGTCAAGTATTACTTGACCATAGAGCTGAGTTTATTTCTGGGCTCTCTATTCTGTTCCATTAGTCCATGTGTCTGTTCTTATGCCAGTACCAGGCTGTTTTGATTACAGTGGGTTTGTAATACAGTTTGATATCAGGTATTGTGATCTCTCCTACTTTCTCTTCTTTCTCAAAATTGCTGCAGCTATTCGAGGTCATTTATGGTTCCATATAAATTTTTGAAGTGTTTGTTCTATATCTGTGAAATATGCCATTGGTACTTTGATAGGTATTGCATTGAATATATAAATTGCTTTGGGTAGTATGGCCATTTCAATGATGTTAGTTCTTTCAATCCAAGAACATGGTACATGTTCCCATTTGTTTGTGTCTTTCTTAATTTCTTTCATCAGTGTTGTATAGTTTTCTTAGTACAGGTCTTTTACCTCCTTGATTAGGTTTATTTCTAGATGCTTTATTTTTCTTCTTGCTATATCAAATGAAATTTTTTTCTGAATTCTGTTTCTGATATTTCATTGTTGGTGCATAAAAATGCCTTTGATCTTTGAATATTGACTTTTTATCCTGTTGTTTTGCCAGATTCATTTACTAGGTTGAGCCATTATTTGGTGGATTCTATAGGATTTTCTATGTACACTATCATGTCATCTGCAAACAATGAATATTGTTTCCTCTTTTCCAATTTGGATGCCTTTTATTTCTTTTTTCTTGTCTGATTGCTGTGGCTAGGTCTTCCAATACTATGTTGAATAGGAGTGGTGAAAGCAGGCATCCTTGTGTTGTTCCTGATCTTACTGGAAAAGCTTTTATATTTTTGCCAATTGAGTGTGATGTTGGCTGTAGGTCTCTCATGTATGGCCTTTATTATATTGAGGAATGCTTCCTCTAGTCCCACTTTGCTAGTTGTTTTAATGATAAATGCGTGCTTTACCTTATCAAGTGCTTTTTCTAGAACTATTGATATGATCATGTGATTTTTGTGTTTCATTTTGTTTATGTGGTGTATTATGTTTATTGATTTGCAAATATTGTACCATCCTTGCAGCCTTGGGATGAATCCCACTTGATCATGGTGTATGATCTTTTGAACATATTATTGGATGTAGTTTGCCAATATTTTGTTGAGGAATTTGGTGCCTCTGTTCATCAGCAATACTGTCCTGAGAAAGAAAGTTTTCTTTCTTTGTTGTTCATGTCTTTATTTGGTTTTGGGATTAGGATGATGCTGGCTTCATAAAAGGAATTTGAGAGTCTTCCCTCTCCTTGGAATTTTTGGAGTAGTCTGAGAAGGTTAGGGGTTAACTCTTCCTTAAATGCTTTGTAAAATTCTCCTGTGAAACTGTCTGGTCCAGGGCTTTTGTGGGTTGAAAGTTTTTTGATTACTGCTTAAATTTCATCTGCTGTTATTAGTCTGCTCAGGGCTTTCTGCTTCTTCTTCACTGAGTTCTGGAAGACTATATTTTTCTAGAAGTTTGTCCATTTCAACTAGGTTTTCAAATTCCTTGGCATATAGTTCTTCATAGTAATTTCTTACAATCCTTTGTATTTCTGTGGTGTCAGTTGTAATCTCTCCTCTTTCATTGTGTTTATTTGGGCCCTCTTTTCTATCCCTTGATGAGTCTGCTTAAAGGCTTTGCAATTTTGTTGATCTTTTCAAAGAACCTGCTCCTGGATTTATTGATTCTCAGAATTGTGCTTTTAGTCTCTATGCCATTTAATTCTGCTCTGATGTTGGTTATTTCCTTCCTTCTGTTTGCTCCAGACTGTCTTTGCTATTGTTCCTCAATTCTTGTAGGTGTAGTGTTAGGTTGCTTATTTAAAATGTTTCTATCTTTTTTAGGTAGGCTTGTATAGCTATGAACTTCCTTCTCAGGAATGCCTTCACTGTGTCCCATAAGTTTTGGATTATTGTGAGTTCATTTTCATTTGTTTCCAGAAACTTTTTGATTTCTTTCTTGGTGTCATTCTTGACACAGTGATTGTTTGATAGCATGCTATTCAATCTCAATGAGTTTGAGGAATTTTAAAATTTTTTCCCTTGAGGTTGTGTTCTAGTTTCAGTCCCTTGTTGTCAGAGAAACTGCTTGATACGATTTCAATTTTCTTGAATTTGTTGAGGCTTGTTTTGTGTCCTATGATGTGGTCTACCTTTGAAAATGTTCCATAAGCATTTGAAAAGAATGTGAATTTTACTTCTTTGGGGTGAAAGTTTCTATATGTTGCAGTTAAGTCCATTTGGTCTAGGGAATTGTTCAATACCACAATATCTTTGTTGATAGTTTGTTTGGAAGATCTGTCTATTTTTTACAATGGGGTTTTGAAATGCCCTACTATAATTGTGTTGCTGTCAATATCTTTCTTGAAGTCCCCCAAGACTTTCTTTTTTTATATTTCAATCTTCCATTGAGTATTATGAAGTGACCTCTGGGTCTCTTTTGAGAGACCCAGAGGTTTTCACAGCTCTTTTTTTGAAGTCCATTTTGTCTGATATGAGTATTGCTATCCTGGCTTTATTGTCTTTCTGTCCATTTGCTTGTAATATTTGTTTCCAGTCCTTCACTTTCAGTCTGTGCAGGCCTTTTGTTCTGAGTTGGGTTTCTTCTAGGCAGCATATAAGTGGGTCATGATTTCTTATCTATTCAGCTATTCTATGTCTTTTGATTGGAACATTTAATCCATTTACGTTTAGTTATTATTGATAGGTACGTATTCATTGTCATTTTTTGTTCCTGTGTTCCTCTCCTTCTCACTCTTTTTCTTCCTGTTCTTAATGTTGACTCTTTAGCATCCCTTGCAAAGCTGGTTTAGATGATGTGCATTCTTTGAGGCTTCTTTTGTCCAGGAAGCTCCTTATTTGGCCTTCCATTTTAATTGAGAGCCTTGCTGGATAAAGTATTCTTGATTGCAGGCTTCTGGTTTTCATTACTTGGAATACTTCTTGCCTTTCCCTTCTGGCTTGGAGCATTTCCACTGAAAAGTCAACTGCTAGTCTTAGGGCTCCCTTGTATGTTACTTCCTTTTTCTCCCTTGCTGCCTTTAAGATTCTCTCTTTGTCTTGGAATTTTGCCATTTCAATTTTGATGTTTCTTGAAGTGGGCCTCTTTGGGGTCCTCTTGATTGGGACTGTCTGTGTTTCCTGGATTTGTGTGACTTTTTCTCTCATCAAATTAGGGAAGTTTCCCACCATTACTTTTTGAAGCAGGTTTTCTATTCCTTACTCTTCTTCTCCTTCTGGCATCCCTATTATATGGATATTATTATGTTTCATATTGTCCTGCACTTCCCTTAAATCCTCTTCACTCTTTCTGAGCCTCTTTTCTTTTTCTTGCTCTTTCTGGGTGTTCTTTTTTAACTTGTGCTCCAGCTCACTGATTCAATTCTCTGCTTCATCAAGCCTGCTTTTGATTCCTTCTACTGGGTCCTTCAGATCAGGAATTGTATTCTTGATTTCCTCTTGGCCCTTATTGATTGTTTCTATTTCGTATTTCATGTTCATATAGTTTGCAGTGAGCTCATTGTAGTTTCCATGTAGTTTCTGGTAATTTCCTGTGAGCTCATTGAGCTTCCTTATAACCATTGCTTTGAACTCAATATCTGATAATTGAGTTGCCTCTATTTCATTTAGCATTCTTTTTGAGGTTTCCTTCTTTCCTCCCATTTGGGGTTGTTTCTTTGTCTCCCTATTGTTTGTGTGACTCTTCTTGTTTTCCTCACTTCTTAAATTGATCTGCTCTGACTCCCTTGTTTTATGTTGTGAACTTCTGTGGTAGAAGGCCTGTGATATTCAGGGGTGCAGTCTCTTTGATCTCCTGAGCCTGTTTGTCTTGGGCTGTTGTTTCTGTTGCCTTGTTGGATGTGTTTGGGTTTTGATTGTTGTTGGGTCTTTTTTTGGTGGTTCCTTCTCTCCAGCTGGTTAACTGAGGGTCACTCCCTCCACCACATCTTGTATTGTTTGAAAGTGTGGACAGGTTGCATTGAAGCTGATTATTCTGTGTGTACAAGGTTTTGAGGCTTCTCTCTCGCTCTTGTTCAGTTGTTTGTTCTGGTTAATTTCTCCACCATTTATTTGTATTTTCAGGTTGGTCCTGGGTTGAGGTTAGTGTGGCTTCTACTCCCTCCTTCACCTTGTTCTGTTTTTATCTGTTGGTGGTTCCTTTGTTGGTGGGTTTCCTCTTGCAGCATGCATACTGGTGTTCACAGCTCTTACCTACTCATCTGAATTTTCAATGTCCTCTACAACTTTTCATCTCCAATCTTCATATATGTTGGGATACAATTGGCTGTTTGCTCTGTTCCTCAGAAGATCAGGTATGTGTTTTATCTGTGAGAAGGGAGAAGTGGATTCTGCTCCAAATTATCTCACTGCCATCTCTCCAGGTATTTCTTGAAGAGGCTATTTTTATTCTATTTTATTCTTCTGCACCCTTTTTGAAGTATTAATTGACCATAAAGACTTAGGTTTATTTCTGGGCTATTTCTTCTGTTCCATTGTTCTGTGTGTCTGTTCTCATGCCAGTACCATACTGTTTTGATTACAGTGGCCTTATAATATAGTTTGATATTAGGTATTGTGATCCCTCCTACTTTGTTCTTCTTTCTAAATAATCCTGCACTTATATGGGTCATTTACCATTCTACATAAATTTTTTGAAATGTTTTTTTTCTGTGTCTCAGAAATATCATTGATATTTTAAAAGGCATTGCATTGAATCTATAAATTGCTTTAGGTAATTTCAACATTTTGATGATGATTGTTCTTCCAATCCATGAAAATGGTATATGCTTCCATTTATTTGTGTCTTTCCTAATTTCTTTCTTTTGTATTGTATAGTTTTCTGAGTAAAGGTCTTTCACCTCCTTGGTAAGGTTTACTCCTTGGTACTTCATTTTTCTTCTTGCTATAGCAAATGGATTTTTTTTCTTGATTTCTTATTCTGATGTTTCATTGTTGGTGTATAAAAATCCCTTTGATTTATGAATATGGACTTTGATTTCTGCAGTTTTGCCAAATTCACTTACTAGGTCAAGTAGTGTTTGGGTGGAGTCTATAGGGTTTTGTATGTACACTATCATATTATCTGCAAACAGTGACAATTTTACTTCCTCCTTTATGATTTAGATGCCTTTCATTTCTCTTTCTTGTCTGATCACTGTGGCTAGGACTTACAATACTATGTTGAATAAAAGTGGTGAAAGTGACATCCTTGTCTTGTTTCTGATCTTAGTGGGAAAGCTTTTAGTTTTTGCTCATTGAGTATATTGCTGGTTGTAGTTTTCTCATGGATTACTTTTATCCTGTTAAAGAATGCTCCCTCTACTCCCATTCTGCTGAGTTTTTTTAAGCATAAATGGGTGATGTACATTATCAAGTGCTCTTTCTGCATCTATTGATATGATTATGTGAGTTTTGTGTTTTCTTTTGTTCATGTGATGTATTACAATTGTTGATTTGTGAAACTTGTACCATCCTTGCATCCCTAGGATGAATATCAGTTGATTATAGTGTATGATCTTTGTGATGTATTGGTGGATGGAGTTTCCCAAAAATTTGTGGAGGATTTTGGTGTTTATGTTCATCAGCAATATTGGCTGATAGTTTTCTTTCTTGGTTGTATCTTTTCTCATTTTGAATTAGGATGATGCTGGCTTCGGAAAAAGAATTTGGGACTCTTCTTTCTTCTTGGATTTGTTGAAACAGCCTAGAAGGATACAGGTTAGCTCTTCCTTAAATATTTGTGAAGTTCTGCTGTGAAATCACCCAGTCTAGGGCTTTTGTGTGGCAGGAGTTTTTTTTATTGCTGTGTCAATTTCATACAGATTTGTTATTTGTATGTTCAGCGTTTCTGCTTCTTCATTCTGTTTGGGAGATTATATTTTTCTAGAAGTTTAACCAGTTCACCCTGGTTTTCAAAATTTTTGGCAAGTAATTTGTAGTAATTTCTTACAGTCCTTTGTATCTCTGTGTTATCAGCTATAATCTCCCCTCTTCCATTTCTGATTTTGTTTATTTGGGTGCTCTCTTCTTTTCCCTTGATGAGTCTGCTCAAAGGCTTATCAATTTTGTTTATCTTTTCCAAGAAGAAGCTCCTGGATTTACCGAATCTTTGGATTGTTGTATTAGTCCCTACATAGTTTAATTCTGCTCTGATCTTGGTTGTTTCCTTCCTTCTACTTGCTCTGGGCTTTGTTTTGTACCTCCAGTGATTTTAGTTGTAAGGTTAGGTTGTCTATTTAAAATGTTTCTATGTTTTCCAGGTAGGCCTGTGTCTCTATGAATTTCTCTCTTAGGACTACCTTCACTGTGCCCTATATGTTTTGGACTATTGTGTATTTATTTTCATTTGTTTCCATAAACTTTGATTTCTTCCTTAATCTCATTCTTGACCCATTCATTGGTTAATAGCATGCTATTCAATCTCTATGAGTTTGAGTGTTTTTGAGTTTTCCCTTGAGGTTGTTTTCTAGTTTTAGTCCCTTGTGGTCAGAGAAAATGCTTGATATGATTTTAATTTTCACGAATATGTTGAGGCTTGTTTTGTGTCTTATTATGTGGTCTATCTTTGTAAATGTTTCATGTGCATTTGAAAAGAAATGTGTATTTTGTTTCTTTGAGATGAAAGCTCTATATATATCAGTTAAGTCCATTTGATCTAGGACATTGTTCAATGCTGCCACATCTTTGTTGACACTTTGTTTGGAAGATCTATCCATTTTTGACAGTGTGGTGTCAAAATCCCCTAGTATAAGTGTGCTTCTGTCTATATCTTTGTTGGAGTCCTCCAAGATTTTCCTTATGTATTTGTGTGCTCCTGTTTTGGAGTACATGTTTACTATGCTTATTTCATCATGGATTCTTTCCTTGAGTATTATGAAGTATCCTTCAGTGTCTCTTTTTATGACCCTTGTTTTGAAATCTATTTTGTTTGATATAAGTATTGCTACTCCCACTTCTTTTTCTATCCATTAGCTTGGAATAGATTTTTTGCAACCCTTCACTTCCAGTCTATGGAGGTCATTTTTTTCTGAGGTGGTGTCTTTGTAGGCAGCATATGTGAAGGTCATGTTTTTTTTTTTAATCCATTCAGCTATCCTATGTCTTTTAATTGGAGCTATTAATCCATTAACATTTAAGGTTGTTATTTATAGGTATGTATTCATTTTTTTCCCCCAGTGTACCTGTGTTCTTAGCTCTCTCACTCTCACTCTCATTCTTTTACTTCCTATTGTTATAGTAGTCCCTTGAGTACATCCTGTAGTGGTGGTTGTTGGAGGTATTCTTTCAGCCTTCTTTTGCTTGGGAAATTCCTTATTTTGCCTCCTGTTTTAATTGAGAGACTTGCTGGGTAGAGTAGTCTTGGCTGAATGTTTTCATTTTTCATTACTTGGAATTTTTATTGCCATTCTCTCCTGGATTGGAGTGTTTCTTTGGAGAAATCAGTAGCTAGCCTTATTGCAGCCCCTTTGTATGTCACTCCTTGTTTCTCCCTTGCTGCTTTTAAAATTCCCTCTTGTCTTTAATACTTAGCCTTTTAACAATGATATGTCTTAGAGTATGTCTCTTTGGATTCATCTTGATTTGGACCCTCTGTGTTCCTGAGCTTGCATGTTTTTTTCCTTCTCCAGGTTTGGAAATTTTTCTGTCATTATTTTTTCAAACTGGGATTTATCTCTTGTTCATTTTCTTCTCCTTCTGGTATTACTACATTTGGATGTTGATTTGTTTCATGTTATCTTGGAGTTTAGCTCTTCATATTTTTGAGTCTGATTTCATGCATCTGCTCTCCCTGGGTGTTTCTTTTCACCTTGTTCTTCAGCTTACTAATTTGGTCCTCTGCTTCATCCAACCTGCTTTTTTCCTTCTAGTGTGTTTTTTTATTTCATAAATTGTATTTTTCATTTCTTCTTGGTTTTTGTTCATCGTTTCTATTTCCTTTTTTCATCTGATGTGATTCTCACTCAGTTCATTGTAGTTGTCCATGAGTTTCTTGAGCAGCCTTATAATCATTAAAGTGAATTGTATATCTGATAGTTTCTTACCTCCATTTCATTTAGCTCTTTTAGTGGGGAGTCTTCCATTACTTTTGATTGCAGGTTCTTTTATTGTCTATTTTAGGTGACCCTTCTTGTTTGTTTCTGCTATTATTGATATTCGGCTTTCTAGCTGTCTTTGTAAGGTGAACTTCTATGATAGCAGTTCTCTGGGATTCAGTGGTGTGGTCTCTTCAATCTTTTTGTCTGGATGCTCTCGGTTTGCCCTTTCTTCTGTTTGTGTGGGCTCTACTGTTGTACTTGGGTTTTAACCTGTTGGTGGTTCCTTTGTTGGTGGGTTCTCTCCTCCAGCAGTTATATCGCTGTTCATAGCTCCCACCTAATCTTGTATGTGATCAGGGCAGGGGGAAGGCAAAACGGATTAAGACAGCGGGAGAGTATTCCATGGGATTTAAGTTACCAACAAGTAGAGAAGAGATAGGAAATCCTTTGGCTAAGTATACCATTAACTGTGCCACTAACTATGATATTTCACCCAACCAGCCACTTTTTATACAAAGTGAAAAAGAGATAAGAGTCTTGTTTGAGGGGAAAAGGATTGTGAACTGAATCCAGAAAATAGAGTGCTTGTGTGAGGTTAGATGAGATTTAGTAAGAATAAAAGATAGAAAATAAGTGTAGTGTGTGATAGGACAGAGTCAACCACAACAGTAATAATGCTCAGGAAGATAGTGAAATGGACTAAGATGAGGGAGGGGTGCTGTGCAGTAATTACAATTTTATGGAATAACAATTATTTGTAATAATACTGGGACAAGAATAGTATGACAAGAAATATATGATCTGAATAACACGAATATAAAGTATACGACCAACAGCAGTATGTTTTGGAACATTAGTGAATTAAAAGAAGGGAAACTAAAATACAACATGAAAGATAGCAGCACAATTTACAATAGCCAAGTGCTGGAAGTGACCTGAGTGTCCATCAGTAAATGAATGGATAAAAAAAGTATGGTATATTTACATGGTAGAATACTATACCACAGAAAAAAGGAGCTCCTACCCTTTGCAACAGTATGGATGGAACTGGAGAGCATTATGCTACATAAAGTAAGCCAGGCTATGAAAGATAAATACCATATGATCTCACCTTTAAGTGTAACCTAATCAACAAAACCAACAATCAAGCAAAATATAACCAAAGACACTGAAAGTAACAATCTGACAGTAACCAGTGGGGTGGTCAGATGGGATAATGGGGGTGAAAGGGGGAAGGGTTTTGAGGAACAGCAATAAAGGACATATGGACAAAACCAAGGGGGGGTGGAATCAAGGGAGAGAGGTGGGAATGGCTGGGGTTGGGGTGAGTGGTGGGGGGTGAATGCAGACAACTGTACTTGAACAACAATAAAATAATTTTAAAAATAAAGTAAATACTTAAAAAGATACAATATGGAAGAAAGAACAAGGCATAACAGTGAAACGATGCAGTTAAACAAACAAAAGAAAAACTAAACAGAAAGAAGAGAAATAAAAAGTACTAATAAAATAAAAGAAGTAAAAATCACAAAAAAATAAAATAAACAATAAAATGCATGTTCTATAGGTAAACAAGTGAAATTTGTCTCAGTTTCTCAGTTGTTGGGATTAGTGTTGTATTCCCTCACTTGATCTGTCTCTGGACCTTTAACAGCCCAGGTCTTATCATCTTACTTGGAAAGAAAAGGAAAAGGTGGAAAGAATGAAAAAGAAGAAGAAGAGTGAAAAAAGGAAAAGCCTCCTTCTGGCTTTAAACCAGCCAAATGAGTTATGCTGGTCTTCCTGGATGCTGCAGGAAGAGGGGGGCTGGTTTTCACTGTTTTCCTTAATGTGGTTTTTGGATGATGGGGGCTAGATCTGGGCTGCAATATTCAGAGTTGCCCAGTCTCCAGCCCAGATCCTCCATGTGCTGCTGGGCCCCCATTGTCCATCTGCACCAGGCTGGCCCCTTTAATCCACCAGTTGTTCTGCCCATGAAGTACATTAATTAGAGGCAACTAACACACCATTTTCTCCCTCTTTGCTAGCCTGGGTGCTGCACACTCTCAAATCTCTTCAGGGCAGTTCATCTCCTCCACTAAATTAAGTCTTTCTGGGTTTTGTCTATGTGTCCTTTGTAGATGTTCCTGAAAATCTCTTCCCCTCTTTCCCCCTGATTATCCTCTCCCACCTCCCCTATGGTTACTGTCAGTTTGTTCTTAATTTCAATGTTTTTGGTTATATTTTGCTTGCTTGTTAGTTTTGTTGATTAGGTGGTGGGGGAATGGAGACAACTGTACTTGAACAACAATTAAAAAAAAAAGAAATAAAAAAATTAAGTCTCTTTGGGGCTACTAACTCCATAAACCCTGCTGCCCTGCTCTAAACAGTCCATGTGGTGTGCATCCACCTTGCTCTTCACTATTGAGCCACTGCACCAGAGTTCCTTAAACAGCAGCTGAGATCCTCTTTTTGAGTAGAATCCTCTTGTTTAAGCCTGCAGTTCTTGACAAGTGCCCAGCCTTTCACACAGCCCAACGTTCTAACCAGACCAGAGACTAAGCAGGTCAGGGTCTGACATGGCCCAACCCTTCTCCCTTCTCCAGGTGTCACTCAGCTCCCCAATTTCTCTGGTAATGTCCTAGCTGGTGACCATAGTCCCAGGGGATAAACACTGCCTTTGTGTGTCTCGCACTTCCTCTTTATTCCTCCCAGCAAATTCAAGTATCCAAGTCTTTCCTGGTGCTGCACTATCTTCCCTGCTTTGGTAGGGGAGGGAGCTGCTGGTCTGGTTCTCCTCCAAAGATCCTGTGGCCACTGCTAACCATGGCATCAGGTGCTGGGCTGGGTCCTGCAGTAGCCTTGGTTCCCACGCAGGTCCCAGGGACCATACCATCCCAATGCAATATGCTTAACATCTCTTTTTCAATGTCTTCTACAATTTCAGCCTCCAAACTTCATATAAGCTGAGATTCCATTGGCTGTTCACTCTTTTCCTCAGAAGATTGGCTAGGTGTTCCAGCTGGGTGCAGGGGAAAGTCTCAAGACTCTTAAGGTATAATCCCAGCACTGAGATTGCTGGATCAAAAGGCAGTTCCATTTATAGTTTTTTGAGGAAATTCCATACTGTTTTCCACAGTGACTGCACCAGTCTGCATTCCCACCAACAGTGCATTAGGGTTCCTTTTCTCCACATACTTGCCAGTACTGTTTGTTGATTTGCTAATGATAGCCATTCTGATCTGCATAAGGTTGTATCTCATTGTGGTTTTAATTTGCATCTCTCTGATGGCCAGTGCTGTTGAGCATCTTTTAATATGCCTACTGGCCCTCTGAATGTACTCCTTGGAGAACTATCTGTTCAGATCCTTTACCCAGTTTTATTTGGATTATTTGTCTTCCTGGCATTTAGGTGTATGAGTTCTTTATATATTTTGGAGATCAAACCTTTGTCTGAGGTATGATTGGCAAATATTTTCCCATATAGTTGGTTCCCTTTTCATTTTGCTGATATTGCTTTTAGCCATGCAGAATATTTTTAATTTCATATAGTCCTATTTGTTTGTTCTTTCCTTATTGCCATGGCCCTAGAGGATGTATTGGTTAAAATATTGCTGCATGGGATATCTGAAATTTTACTGTATTTACTGTTTTTTTTTCTAGGACTTTTATAGTGTCACTGATTATGTTTAAGTCTTTGATCCATTATGAGTCCATTCCTGTGTCTAGTGTAAGTTGGTGGTCCAGGTTCGATATTTTGCATGTACCATTCCAGATCTCCCAGCACCATTTGTTAAAGAGGCTGTTTTTACTCCATTTTATGCCTCTTCCACCTTTGTCAAATATTAATTGACCATAGAGACATGGGTTTATTTCTGGGCTCTCTATTATGTTCCATTGATCTATGTGTCTGTTGATTGCAGATTCTTTTGATTACAGTGGCCTTGTAATATACTTTGATATCAGATATTATGATCTCTCCAATTTGTTCTTTCTCAAATTGATTTGTCTGTTGGAGGTCATTTTTGGTTCCATCTAATTTTTTGTAATATTTATTCTAAATCTGTGAAATATGGCTTTGGTATTTTAATAGGGATGGTGTAGATTGCTTTGGGTAGTATGGACATTTTAATGATGTTGATTTTTTCCAGTCCATGAAAATGGTATATGCTTCCATATATTTCTTCCTTAATTTCTTTCTTCAATGTTTTATAATTTTCCAAGTACAGGTCTTTGCCTCTTAATTAAGTTTATTCCTAGGCATTTTTTTTTGCTACATTAAATGGGATTTTTTATAGTTTATGTTTCTGATATTTCATTGCTGCTATATAAAAATGCCTTCAATTTCAGAATATTGACTTTGTATCCTGTTATTTTGCCAAATTCACTTATTAGGTAGAGTAGTTTTTTGTTGGAGCCTATAGAGTTTTCTATGTATCATGTCATCTGCAAACAATGACAGATTTACTTCCTTCTTTCCAGTTTTAATGCCTTTTATTTCTTTTTCTTGTCTGATTGCTGTGGCTAACAATTCCATTACTATGTTGAGTAAAGTTGTTGAAAGTGGACACCTTTGTCTTCTCCCTAATCTTAGGGGGAAAATTTTAGTTTTTGCCCATTGAATATGATTTTTATTGTAGCTTTCTTGTATATGGCCTTTATTATGTTGAGTTATGCTCCCTCTACTCTCAGTTTGCTCAGTGTTTTTTTATCATAAATGGGCACTGTCTTTTATGAAATGCTTTTTCAGTGTCTGTTGATATGATAATGTGATTTTTGTCTTTCATTTTGTTTATGTGGTGTATTATGCTTATTGACTTCCGCATTTATGCCATCCTTGCATCCCTAGGTTGAATACCACTTGAACATGGTTTATAATCTTTATAATGTTTTGCTGGATCTTTCTGCCAATATTTTGTTGAGGATATTAGCATTTCTGTTTATCAGAAGTATTGGCCTGTAGTTTTCTTTCTTTTTTGTGTCTTTACCTGATTTGGAGTTAGGATAATACTGTCCTAATAAAAAGAGTTTGGGAGTTTTCCGTCTTCTTGAATTTTGTGGAATAAGTTGAGAATGGTAGGAGTTAGCTGTATTATAAATGTTTGGTAAAATTCACCTGAGAAGTGGTCCAATCCAGGGCTTTTATGTGCTGGGAGATTTTTGATTACTGCTTCAATTTCCCTAGGTGTTATTGATCTACTTAGGCTTTCTTCTTCTTGATTCAGTTTTGGAGAATATATTTCTAGAAATTTGTCTATTGTACCCAGATTGCCAAATTTCTTGGCATATAGTTACTTGTGGTAATGTCTTAAGATTTTTTGTATTTCTGTGATATTGATTGTATTTCCATGCTATCATTTCTGATTTTATTTATTCAGGTCCATTTTCTTTTTTCCTTGATGAGTCCAGTTATAGGCTTGTAATTTTTTTTTTTTTACAAGAACCAGCTTCTGGATTTATAGAACCTTTGAACCAGCTTCTGGATTTATAGAACATTTGAATTGTTCTTTTAGTCCTGATGTCACTTAATTCTGCTCTGATCTTGATTATTTCCTTCCTTCTACTCACTCTTGGCTTTTTTTTTGTTGTTGTTGTTCCTCTTGTTTTTTAGATGTAGCATTAGGTTATTTTAAATTTTTCTATCTTTTTTAGATAAGCCTGTTTTGTGATGAACTTCCCTCTCAGGACTGCTTTTCCTGTGTCCCATGGGTTTTGGGCTGTTGTGTGTTCATTTTCATTGTATCCAGAAACTTTTTGATTTCTTTCTTGATCTAATTTTAAGGAACTCATTATTTAATAGCATGTTGTTCAGTCTGTGTGAATTTGAATATTTTTTAGTTTTTTCCTCGAGGTTGGTTTCATTAGGGAACCAGGTTGTTTTGGTCTGGCAAATGTGACTCAGCTCTGTATTGAAAACCTGCACAAGCAATATGATGGGCAGGAGCCAGAATCTCAAACTGGGTTTTCCCATGGGAGTTAGGCCTCACAAATGCATAAAGACTGTTATGGCTTGCTCTTGCTAAAACTCCTACACCCTGGTCTGAAACATTAGATATTTATCACCTTTCTTCAAGGTAGTTTCCAAAGCTTGTGTGAGTTTTCCCAAGGATGAAGCTAATCAGCTCGCCACTTTCCCTTCTGCATTTGTTATTTTCATTTCTTTGATTGTACCTAAAATGTGGACAACAATATTCTATGTAATAGATAATAAATCCTTCTTTAATGTAAGACCTGAGAAAAACAATAAAAGCCTGTCCAGGCAAGGGGCGCTCTCCCCTTGAGAGAAGTGGCTGCAAGACTCTCATCTTAGGAGGGTACCATCCCTTTTTCTCCACAGGATCACTGTAGCCTGTGCATTGTTTTCATCTTCAGTCACAACACGTGGACTCTATGGACCAGAGTCTGCCATGGGTTTCTAGTTTTGTAATGTTGTAATCAAAGAAGATGCTTAATATGATTTTGATTTTCTTGAATATGCTGAGACTTGTTTTGTGAACTACCATGTGGTCTGTCTTTGAAAATGTCCTATGTATATTTGAAAAGAATGTATATTTTACTTCTTTGGGGTGAAAGATTTTATAGATATCAATTAAGTACATTTGATGTAGAGTGTTCTTCAATGCCATGATATCCTATAGAATCTTTGTTTAGAAGGTCTATACATAGTTGACTATGAGGTGTTAAAATTCCCAACGATGAGTGTTGTCAATATCTTTCTTGAATTCTTTCAAGAGTTTCCTTATATTTTCGGGTGCTCTTATGTTAGGTGCATATGGGTTTACAAGGGTTGTACCTTCTTGTTGAAATTTTCCCTTAATGATTATATAGTGTCCTCCTTTGTCTCTTTTTATGGCCTTTGTTTTGAAATTATTTTGTCTCATATAAGTATTGCTATCACACTTTTTTTTTTCATGTCCATTTGCTTGGAATACTTTTTTCCCCAGCCCTTCACTTTCAGTCCTGTTAGGTCTTTTGTTTTGAGGTGGGTCTCTTGTAGGCATCATATGTGCAGGTCATGTTTTGTTATCCATTCAGGTACTTTGTGTCTTTTGATTGGAGCATTTAATCCATTTATATTTAAGGTTATTATTGATTGGTACTTGTACATTGCCATTCTTTTTCCTTTGTACCTGTGTTCTCTCTTTATTCATCTTCTTAATGCAGTCCCTTTAGCATGTCATGCAATGTTGGTTTGGTGGGGATGTGGTCTTTTAGCCTTTAAAAATTTTTTTTTTGGTCTGGGAAGCTTCTTATTTTGCCTTTCATTTTAAATGAAAATCTTGCTGAGTAGTGTATTCTTTTTTGCAGGCCCTTGCTTTTCATTACTTGGAATATTTCTTGCCATGCCCTCTGGCTTGTAGAGTTTCTGTGGTGTAACCAACTAATTGCCTTATTGAGGCCCCCTTGTATGTTTAGCTATTTTTCACTTTCTGCCTTTAATATTCTTTCTTTGCAAATTTTCCAATTTTTATTATGATGTGTCTTGGAGTTGGCCTCTTTGGATTCATCTTGATTGGGAACCTTCTGTGCCTCCTGGACTTGCAAGAGTTTTTCTCTCATCAGGTTAGGAAAATTTTCTATCATTATTTTTTCAAACAGATTTGCTGTGCCTTGCTCCTGCTCTTCTTCTGGTGTTCCTATGATACAAATATTATTACATTTCATTTTGTCCTGCAGCTCTCTTAAACCCTCTTCATTCTTTTTGAGACCTTTTTCATTTTGTTGTTCTGTCTGGGAATTTTTTTCTCCCTGTCTTTTAGGTCACTGATTCAATCCTCTGCTTCATCTTGTCTGCTTTTAATTCCTTCTACTGTGTTCTTCAATTAAAAAATTGTATTCTTCATTTACTCCTGGATCTTATTGATAGTTTCTACATCCATTTTCAAGCTGATGTAGTTTGCAGTACCTTGTAGCTTCTCTGTAGTTCTTTGTTGTTCTCACTGAGCTCGTTGAACTTCCTTATTGCCATTATTTTGAACTTAATTTCTGATAGTTTACTTGTCTCTATTTCATTTAGCACTTTCTGAGGATTCCTCCTTTCCTTTCCATAGGGAGATGTTTCTTTTTTTTCCTCATTTTAAGTACTCTCATTTGTTTCTGCTTCTTAGTTGGATCTGCTTTGACTCCTTATCTTAGTGGTGTGAACTTCTATGGTGGGAGACCTGTGGGTTTCAGTGGTGCAGTCTCATTGATCCCCTAAACTTGATGCTCTTGGGATGCCCTTTAAGACATTTATGTTGGCTCTCTGGTTGTAACTGGGTTTTGATGGCTTTTGGGCCATTCTTTGATGGATCTTTCCCTCCAGCAGCTGTCTGACAGTCTCTCCACTCATCATGTCTTATATGCTCTTGTGTAGGTGCACAGTTTTTTCTTTCTGGATCTGCCTCTGGTGATGTCAGATGGTGTCCCAGTCTGACCTTAGGCAGACTGTTTGAGTATATCAGGGATCCACCATTTATTGCTTACTCTTTCAGTTGTTAATTTAGTCACTCTGTAATTTCAGCGGGCTTTAGCACCATACCATGGGGCAGAGTAATTCCTGTGGAAAGAGCTATTGCTTCTCATCAGGCTGATGCCACTTGGAGGGGAGTGGTCTGCTGAGCAAGATGGCTCCTACAGTAGTGGGGATGACTCAGCACCAGGATCCTGGAGGCTGCTCTCTCAGTTCTTTCCCAAGAGTCACCATCCCCAGTCTCATCTCAAGCATCACTGGTCCACTATGCCCCTCCACTCACTTGCTGGAGCCCAGGGTAAATGGCTGCAAAGGAAATTTTATGTGTTAGCCCTTTAAATGGCTCTCTGTGACTCCAGCCATCTGTTCCTAGCAGAGAGAAAACCTCTTTGGATGTTCATTTTCTGGGTTCTTTTTGGGATCTGGTGCTCTAGGCTGGGGAAACTACCTTGGGGTTTAGACCCCACATTTTTCAGGGGGAAGCCTATGGCCACTGAAATAGTCCTCTGGCACTTCAGCTACTGTCTGTGGGAGCTCAGCCAGCCATCTTGTGTTTCCTCGGCACTCTGTACTAGTTAGGTTGTAGTGAAGCTGATTCTTCTGTCTGCCTAAGGTTATAAGGCTTCTCTCCTGCTACTGTGCAGTTTTTATCCCAGATGATTCCTCCACAATTTAGTTGTAATTCCAGATTGGTCTTGGAAGATTGTTAGTATAGTTACCACTCAGTCTTCCACCATCTTGGATCTCCTGGACATGTGTCACACCCCCGATGTTCCTGTGCACTTTGCCTTAATAAAGTTACAGAGTGGCAATCATTCCAAGAATAAAAAATGTCAATACCTGTGTGATCACAAACCAGTGCCTAGTCTATGAAAGGCAGCATTTACCTTAAATGAACACACAGTCAGCCCTTTGTGTCCTTGAGATCTGCTGAAGTTTGAATTTTCATCAAGCAAGTTCCTAGAACTTCATTTAGCCAAAGAGCTGCCATTCTGTTTTTTATCTGGGAGGTACTTGCACATAGGTCAACAGTAAACATAATATAACTACTATGATACTTCTTAAAACAGGTAATCATTCCCATCTGATCCCTATTTTAATTAAAGAAAACAGCCTATTTTAATTAAAGATAATAGAAGCACCCTTTTCCTATGAGTTGGATTTTGGAGACTTTCTAAACCTGGACCAGGAAATACCCTCTACCCATAAGTAACTATCATCTTTCAGCACAAATGTAAACCACTCAGGGTTGGAAGCCATGCTGCAGGAAGATGAAAGCCAGCTCTCCAGAGTGGACTATGGCCTGAGCAGAGATGGACTCAGCCTCAGTGGAACATCACCTGTAAAATTTTCAAAATGAGGAATTCAGACTCCTTCCACTAAAAGTAGGGAAAGATGTCAGCATGTATTGAGCACCTGGCATATGGCAAACATATACTGAGTGTTTCCATGCATCTACCTGACAGGCATTTAGTCACACCACCTGAGAATGGGTATTGTGCTGATTATGGAAGTGGAGTGTGGTGACTAGACAGCCATCTGGCCAAGATGCTGAGTATAGCACAGGAGTAAGATCATCTTTGAACAAGCACTAAAGTATATCTAGTGCTCTATACAAGAGGAACACTGCCTTGAGTGAATACGCACAATAACTGTGTGCAATAACCTGGTCAGGAGATTTGAAAAGAGCCTCCTGTGGAGATCTCATCTAAAGTAAGACCTAATAGGTGAGGAGGAGATGAGGGTCAAATGATAAAGTGTTCCAGGTTGAGGAAAGAGCATTTCAAGTGTTTTAGGGCTCTGAGTCAAGGAACAAGGAGATCGGACAGTGGAACTGGATGGAACAGAGGGTTGTAAGAGATGAGAGGATGGGAAGGGTGGTGAGAGCACCAAAGCCTCTCCTGACAACCTTGGGAGTCCTGGGAGGAAGAGGAGAGGCATTCAGATGTGTATCTTAGAAAGCTGGAGGCAGGAGCACCATCCAAGTTGAGAGCAAATGGACCTTAGGGAGGGGCATAGATGGACAGATGTGTGCAGTCCAGAAGGCATGTAGGAGGCAGTATCAATAGGCCTGGGTACCTCCTTGAATAAGCATAAAGGGTGGGTATAGTGAAAATGTGAGGACCTCTGATTCTGGTCCAGGCCACTGGCAGACCCTACGTGCTATTTACCAAAATAGGAAACAATGGGTGAGAAGTGGACTTGGGAAACTTGGGGTAATGATAAATTCACAAACACTGAGTAAGCTGGATCTAGGGGTGCTGCACCTCATACCTTGGCTCCTGCTTTTCCAGGAACTGACAGCACCATCTTGGCTCATACATACCAGGACACAGGGGTAAGACCACTAGTGCAGCTTTAGTCAATGACAGATGAAGAGTTGGTTAATAAATGCCTAGCATGTTAGTCCCTTGGTTGGGACAATCAGAAGCAGATATCCCACAGGCTCCAGTATAATGCATAATGCACCATTTGTCAGAAACTTCCTGTATCATCTCACTTTATTCTTCCTCTACTGGTGCTCCAAAATCTTGTCTTGGGGTCTGCTGCTTAGGGAAGGAACCCAAAACATCAGAATATTGTCTAATGAGCCTGTGAGGTGATTTCTGTATAGGCAAGGAAACCAAGAGGGCTACCTTGCATATCTATAAGCTCAGAACTCTATGATATTACTGAATTACTGCAACTCACTTCTCTTGTCAGAACTTGGAGGTGAGGGTAAATATTTGCCTTCATGTACCCAAAGAGAAGATACCTTAAAGACATGGAAGGTCTCCTAGACCAGCAAGTTCTAAGGGTAATATGTTGATTTGGATGAGCACATTTTAAAGCAAAAACTATGAACAGGTCTGTGAAACAATTCTCTCTGAAAATTCACAAGCTGCCTTATTACAGGCACAGGGTATGTAGGGTCACAAAGGCTCAGTCCTCAAGGGAAGGGTTCCTCATTGCTAACTGATAAATTGGCAGTCTGGTTTTATAGAGTAGTCTTAGAATGTGTTATAATATAAGCCTGCCCTCTGAAAGATTAATTCATTCACAGCCAGTAGAAAAACAATTAGGTTTCCTGGCCTCTGTGAGACCCCAACTCATCAACTCTTCACCAAGAAAAATGAACCCGCAATGTGATCATATTTCTGGTGGTGTCTTTCACATTATACAAAGTCCTGAATCACAACAGTGGATAACCAAAATACAAAGAGCCAGGAAAAGGAATAAGCAGGATTTGAACTCAGGTGTATCTAACTACAAGGTTTACATTTGCCTCATCCAGCTTGAGTAAGCTTTACACATCACATGAGAAGTTGGGTGGACATGTCAGACTGTAAACCCCCATCATCAGCCCTCACACCTGAAAGGCATGTGGTATTTCAGGAAGATCTGAATTCCATTGCTATCTTTTGTTTTAATTACAATTTCATTCATTAAAAAAGTAACAGACAGGGAGACCCTGACAAAGAACATACTTCCTAAGAAGGGCTTTAGCTGCTAATTGGGCTCAAATTAAAAAACAAAACAAAACAAAACAAAAAAA
The DNA here is from genome assembly GCA_004027475.1 of Anoura caudifer. Lineage (NCBI taxonomy): Eukaryota > Metazoa > Chordata > Mammalia > Chiroptera > Phyllostomidae > Anoura > Anoura caudifer. The sequence goes on from PVKU01003602.1 coordinate 69,549, forward strand.
AAAAAACCAGCCTTTTCTACTGAGAGGTGTCTCACACAAACTGCACTACTTCAGGGAGAAGCCTGCAATAAGCTACCTGTTTCCTGCACTAAATGCCTGCCTGCATTGTATTCCTGCCATCCAAGCCAACCCTCATAAAGGAGTTCCTGGAATTCTATTTCCACCAATGGGACCGAGACTTTCCTTGTCCAATCAGAACTTCACAGCTATTTCCCCATCAGCATTTCACAATCAGAGCATCTCCATTCTGACCAGTCAGGACAGTGCCTTTCAGACCAATCAAACTGCAAGAATTTGGAGTCCTCTATGCATGAGGACAAATCAGGGACCAATGGTGGGGATTTCTGTCTATATAAGTCAGCTTCACTCTGGCTGAGAGAGCACACTTTCCCTTTCCAACTTAAGAAAGTGTTTTTCTGGCTGGAGTTGAAACACCAAGGACTTTTCATCAGAGCAGAGCAAAGCAGACCAGTGCAGGGCAGAGTGCAACAGAGCAGGGTGGACAAAGACACTGCTGTCTAGATGGAGAGGGACCTTGGCTGCCAGGGCTGCCTCACAGCTGTTCTGCTTCATAAATGAGTTGGAACACTATTGAGGTATTACACAATCAGCTGTTGTTATCACAGCTGTGCTGTATCACATATGAGCTGTTCTCATTGAATAAAGTTTCCTTCTTCACCACACTTCAAATTGGGGATTCCTGTTGTCATTGAATTGGCACCAACAATAATTGGTTGACGGATATAATTCACATACCATAAAATTCACCTAACTTTTTAAAGTTTACAATTCTGTGGGTGGTAGTATAGTCAGAGTTGTGTAATCCTCACAATCATCTAATTTCAGAATATATTAATAGATTCACACATTAAGCAGCCACTCCCCATTCCTCTATTCCTCAGTCCTGACAACCGCTAATCTACCTTCTGTCTATGAATTTGATTGTTCTGGACATTTCACATAAATGTAACCATACAATATGGGTCTTTATGACCAACTTCTTTCATTTAACATAATGTTTTCAAGGTTCATTCATGTTGTGGTGTGTATCAGCGCTTCACTCATTTCTATGGCTGAAAAACAATCCGTTGTCTGAGTATACTGTGTTTTGTTTATTGCTTTCATTGGGAGTGGTTGTTATCATCAAGCTGCTATGTAATGCTGGGCTAATTATGATTGCATCTTTCTTGTTGAATGTTTAATAAAATAATGTATTTTCTATCAAATATATAGTGAGAATGAAATTGTCTCAACAGAACAAAGCATAAAAACAATAACAAACAAATAAAAACATAACAAAGCAAATAAACCTTAAGTCTGAACATCTGGGGTGAGGGCAAGGTGTTTCATGTATGGCCTGGAAAACAGAGTGAGAGACACCATAGATTTTCAGTAAGCAAAGTCCAGGGTCTCTAAAACATTAGCTGTGCCAAAGAAAACCCATTGGCAGACAGGTCACGGAACCTCCTGGTGAAAGAAAGCACTTCGGGCTAAGCCCGTCTCCTCACTGTGAAATAGAAACTCAGATACCTGAATATAACAGAGGTTTTGACATGTCTGAATTTCACATCAGAAAAAGATAGCCACCCCCTCAAACGTCCTCACAAAAAACAGGATCTAAAAAAAAATTTGTTTCATCTGCTACTAGTCCCTACAACATACACTCTTTTTAAAGAATCCTAGCCTGCTCTACCAGGAGTAATAAATTATGAATATGACAGAATTATGCATGGACCTATCCATGTAGAAACTGAGATTGTATATTACAGGTTGCATTTTCCCCCAAACTTGTTTGTGATGTTTAATAAATGCTTTGTTCTGAGAAGATAACTAGAAAAAATCAAAAGACAGTTTTGGGAACCAATGTTATAAGTGTAATAATTTCCAGATCAAGGCATAAATCAAGTAAATACAAATGTAGGTACTAAAAATTTCTCATATTAGTTTTTCTTTTTTTCTGGGCCTGTGGAAAATTCTAGATTAAACAGAATTTTCCTGCCATCTCACACTTGCCCATTTCCCATCCCATAAGCCTTTCACAGGAAGACTTAAAGATATGCACTATTGGGTTTAGGATTTGTCTCTGTATGAGGTGGAAGGAATTTTACAAAGTAGGAGCTGGTATCTGAACTTCTGTGTCTGATTAAGAACCTTATTTGCCAAAGTTTTATGAAGTAACAGTCACATTTAACACAACAAAACCTTCAGATCTGTCTCTATTTCATTTATTTTCATTCTGGTCTTTATTATTTCCTTCCTTCTACTCATTTTATGCTTTGTTGTTCTTCTAGTTCCTTTAGGTGAAAGGTTAGATTATATATTTGAGATTTTTCTTTTTAAACAAAATTTATTGGGGTGATATTGCATAATAAAATTATATAGGTTACAAGTGTATAATTCTTTTTTAAAAAGACTTTATTTATTTATTTATTTATTTATTGGAGAGAAGGGAAGGGAGGGAGAAAGAGAGGAAGAGAAACATCAATGTGTGGTTGCCTCTCATGTGCCCCTTATTGGGGACCTGGCCTGCAACCAAGGCATGGGCCCTGATTGGGAATTGAACCCGTGATTTTTTGGTTAGCAGGTCTGTGCTAAATCCACTGAGTTACAGCAGCCAGTGTACAAATGTACAATTCTATAATAAGCCATTTGTACATTGCATTGTATGCCCACCACCCAAAGTCAATCATATTTTCTAACCATGTATTTGAACCCCTTTACACTTTACTATCCACTGTCCAGTCTTCCCTTTGGTAACTACCATACTGTTGTCTGTGTCTACAAGTCTTTTATTTCATTCTTGTTTGTTCATATGTTGCTTTCAGTTCTTGAGTTTTTTCTGACTTATTTCACTTAGCATGATATTCTCAAGATCCATCTGTGTTGTCATATATGACAGTATTTCATCTTTTATGTCTTTAAAGTACTCAATTGTACTGAATTCTATTTATTTAATCATCTATAGAAGGATACTTCAGTTGTTACCATACTTTAGCCGCTGTGAATAATGGTGTAATGAACATAGATGTATATACATCTTTGCAAAGAAATGTTTTCAACTTTTTTTATGTACATACTCTGGAAGAGGATTGCTGGATCATATGATAACTTTATTCTTAATTTTTTGAGGAAATCCATAGCATTTTCCAGAGTGGCTGTTACTAGTTTACATTTCCACTAGCAAGCGGTGAATGAGAGTTCCTTTTTCTCCACAGCCTCTCAAATACTTATTACTTGTCTTGTTGATAACGGCAATTCTAACGGGTGTGAGGTGGTATGACATTGTAGTTTTGATTTCATTTCCCTAATAGCTAGTAAAGAATCTTTTCCTATATCTGTTGTCCATTTGTATGTTTTCTTGGGAGAAGTATCTCTTCAGATCCTCTGCCAATTTTTATTTAGATTGTGTTTTTGTTTGGTATTGAGTCGTATGAGTTATTTATATATTTTGGATAGAAAACCCTCTCAAATCTCTTGTTTTCCAATGTCTTATTCTGCAGAAGCTTTTTAGTGTGATATAGTGCCATTCATTTATTTTTACCATAACTTCCCTTACTTATGAGGTCAAATTTGTAAAATCCTCTCCAAGGCCATGGTCCATAAGTTTAGTACCTATGTTTTCTTGTATGCATTTTATTGCTTCAAGTGTTATATGTTAGCAAATATTGCTTCTTCTTCAATTTTTGGAAGATATGTATCAAATCTTTAAATGTTTGGTAAAATTTACTAGTAAGACATCTGGTACTAAATTTTACTTTTGGGGATATTATTGATGTTTTTCGATTTCATCACTATTGGTCTGTCTATTTAGATATTCCAGTTCCTTGTCATTCAGTCTCAGAAGATTATATATTTCTAGGAACCTACTCATTTTTTCTAGGTTTTTGCATTTGGTGGCATATAGTATTTCATAGTATCCTACTATGATCCTTGGCAATTCTGTGGTGTCTTCTCTTTCATTTCTGATTTTGTTTGAGTATCTTCTTTTTTCACTTAGTGAAACAGCCAGAGTTCTGTCAATTTTATTAATCTTTTCAAAGATCCAGCTCTTTATAGCAGTAATGTTTTGCATAGTCATTTTTTCTGTATTTCATTTAATTGTGCTCTAATTTTATCATTTTCTTTTTGCTGTATCCAGGATGCTTTTGTTCATTTTCTAGTTATTTAAAATGGAACATTAGATTTTTTTACATGGCATTTGTGTGTGTGTGTGCATTTGTTTCTTGAGATAAGTCTGTAATGATATATTCTTCCTTCTTTTTACTGCTTTTGCTACATCACAAATTTTGATGTGTCATATAGTCATTTTCAGTTGTCTCTATGTATCTTTTGATCTCACTTTTTAAAAGTATATTTTGATTATGCTGCTGAAGTTGTCTCAGTTTTTCTCCCCTTTTTCTCCTCTGCCATTCACTCTCCCTCTCCAGCATGCCCCTCTCTTCATTCATGTCCATGATTTTACATATAAGTTCTTTGGCTTCTCAATTTTCTTTACACTATTCTTAACTCCCCCCTGTCTATTTTTTACCTACCAGTTATGCTTTTTATTCCCTGTACAGATTTTCCTCCATTCTACACCTACTCCCTACCCAGTGATAAACCTCCATGTGAGCTCCATTTCTCTGATTCTGTTTGTGTTATTTGCTTAGTTCTTTTTTGTTTTTGTTTTTGTTTTGTTTTGTTTTTTAGGCTCAGTTGTTGATAGTTGTAAGTTTGTCATCATTTTACTTTTCATAGTTTTTATTCTTCATACTGTCATAGTTTTACTCTTCATACTGTTCTTTTCCTTTTTTAAGTCCCTTTAACATTTCATATAATAAGGGCTTGGTGATGATGAACTCCTTTAACTTGACATTATCTGAGAAGCACATTATATTCCCTTCCATTCTAAATGAAAGCTTTTCTGGACAGAGTGATCTTGGATATAGGTCCTTGCCTTTCATGACTTCAAATACTTCTTTCCAGCCCCTTCTTGCCTGCAAGGTTTCTTTTGAGAAATCAGCTGACAGTCTTATGGGAACTCCTTTGTAGGTAACTCTCTCCTTTTCTCTTGCTGCTTCTAAGATTCTCTCCTTATCTTTGATGTTGGATAATGTAATTATGATGTGCCTTGGTATATTCCTTCCTGGGTTCAACTTCTTTGGGACTCTCTGAGCTTCCTGGACTTCCTGGAAGTCTATTTCCTTTGCCAGATTGGGGAAGTTCTCCATTATGTTTCAAATAACTTTTCAATTTCTTGCTTTTCCTCCTCTCTTTCTGACACCCCTATGGTTTGTATGTCAGAATGTTTAAAGTTGTCAGAGTTTCCCGAGTCTCTCCTCACTTTTTTTGAATTCTTGTTTCTTCATTTTGTTCTGATTGAATGTTTCTTTCTTCCTTTTGCTCCAAACCATTGATCTGAGTCTCAGTTTCTTTCCCTTCACTATTGGTTCCTTGTACATCTTCCTTCATTTCACTTTTTAAAGCCTTCACTTTTTCCTCTATTTTGTGACTATATTCAACCATTTCTGTGAGCATCTTCATTACCAGTGTTTTGAACTCTGCATTTGGTAGGTTGGCTATCTCTTCATTGCTTACCTGTATTTTTTCTGGAGCTTTGATCTTTTCTTTCATTTAGGATATATATATAATATATATAATATATAAATATATAATATATTTATATAATATATAATATGTATAGGATATATATATATATATATATATATATATATAAATTTGTCTTGGCATGCCTGTTATGTAGTAAGGGCAGAGACTTAGGTATTTGCCAGGTCAGGGTAACCCATGTTGCTGCATTGTGGAGCTGTATTTGGCGGAGGGGGTCCAAGAGGGGACAATGCTGCTTGCTCAGCCAGCTTTCAGTCACTTCCCCTGCTACACTCAAGCAAATTGGGTCCTTCTCATGCTGATTCCTGGGTGGGTGGTTTCATGTATATTCTAGGACCCTGTGGGTCTCTCCTACAAACTTTCCTGTGAGGCTGGGAGTTTCTCCTGCCACCTCAATACCCACGGGTTTTTTCAGTCACAGGTTTTGAGGCTTTATTTCCCTGCACTGGAGCCATGGGTTGCACAGCCTGTCTTGCTCCCCAATTGTTCCTCCTGGTTTACCCACATGCAAATGGGACTGCCCACTCCACCAACTGCTGCCTTGCTGCTACTCCTGTCCTCCTGGCTGCCCATCTGTGCCCCTCCTAACCTGTCTAGATGAAAGTTTTTTCTTGAAATCTTTATTTGTTGGACCTCCATACAGTTGAATTTTCTGTCAGTTCTGTTGTTTATTTTTTGTTGTTTTTAAATTTGTTGTTGTCCTTCTTTTGGTTGTGTAAGGAGGTACAGTGTTTCTACCTATGCCTCCATCTTGGCTGGAATTCTAGTTTGTGTTTTCTTTAAATTCTTTCTTCAGTGTTGTGTAGTTTTCCAAGTAAAGTTCTTTTACCACTTTGGTTAGGTTTATTCCTAGGTACTTTATTTTTCTTGTTGCTATATCAAATGGGATTTTTTTCTGATTTCTGTTTCTGATATTTTGTTGTTGTATAATAACAAATCAATAAATGTAATTCTCATATAAACAAAAGGAAAGATGAAAATCACATGATTATATCAATAGTTGCAAAAAAGGCATTTGATAAAGTACAACACCCATTTTTGATAAAAACACTCAGCACTGTGGGAGTAGAGAGAGCATACCTCAAAATAATAAAGGCCATATATGAGAAATGTACAGCCAACATCATACTCAATAGACAAAGACTAAAAAACTAGACAAGGGTGTATACTTTCACTACTTCTATATAGTATTGGAAGTTCTAGTCAGAGTGATAAGACAAGAAAAAGAAATAAAATGCATCCAAATTGCAAAGGAGGAAATAAAACTCTCACTGTTTACAGATGATATGATACTATACATAGAAAACCCTATAGACTTCACCAAAAAACTACTCGATCTAATAAGTGAATTTTGCAAAACAGTGGGATAAAGTCAACATTCATTGTGGTTTTAATTTGCATTTCACTGGTAATTGATTAGTGATGTTGAGCATTTTTTCTGTATGTCTGTTGGCCATCTGCATGTCCCCTTTGGAGATATGTGTATTAGGTCCCATGCGCATTTATTTCATTTTTTAATGTTGATTTCTATTAGTTCCTTGTATATTTTAGAGATATACCCTTATCAGATGTTTCATTGGTGAATATATTCATCTACTCATTACATAGTCTTGTTTTGCTCATGGTTTCCTTCACTCTGCAATAACTTTTTAGTTTGATGTAGTTCTGTTAATTTTATTTTTTGTTGCCCTTGTTTAATAAGACATATCCAAAAAGATATTGCTAAGATCAATGTCAGAATTTACTGCCTATGATTTGTTTAGAAGTTTAATGGGTTCAGGTCTTACATATAAGTCTTAAATCCACTATGTGTATTACTTTTGTATATGGTGTAAGGAAGTTCTTCACTGTCTTATAATTTTCCATGTATAGATCTTTTACATCCTTGGTTAAACTTATTCCTAGTGATCTCACCTGATAAGGGACCTAATCAACAACAACAACAAAAAAAAATGAGCAAAATATAACCAGTGACACTGCAGTTAAGAACAAACTGACAGTAACCAGAGGGGAGGTGGGAGGGGTAATGGGGGTAAAAAGGAGAAAGGGTTTTCAGGAACATCTATAAGGGACACATGGACAAAACCAATGGGGGGTAGGATCAAGGGTGGGAAGTGGGGGTGGCTGGGGTAAAGGGAATGGTGGCTGGAAAATTGAAACAACTGTACTTGAACAACAATAAATAAGTTAAAAATAAAATAAACATTTATTCCTAGTTTACTTTTTATGCATTTTTAAATGTGATTCTTTTCTTAGTTTCCTTTTCTTAGAGTTAGTTGTTGTATAAGAATTCTGGAGCTCAATTTTGAATCCTGTTACTTTACTGAATTCATTTATTAGTTTTGGTAGTTTTTTTTGGTTGAATTTTAGTATTGTCTATATACAATAAATACCATGTTATGTGCAAATAACAAGAGTTTTACTTCTTCCTTTCTAATTTGGATGACTCATTTTCTTTTTCTTCTTGTTTGATTGCTGTGGCTAGATCTTCCAAGTACTATGTTAAATAAAAGGTAGTGAAAGCAGACATACCTGTCTTCTTTCCTATCTTAGGAGAAATAATTGTAGTTTGTGCCCATTCAGTATTATGTTGGCTGTGGGTTTGTCACACATTGCCTTTATTACATTGAGGTATGCTCCCTCTATTCCCATATTGCTTACAGTTTTTATCATAAATGAGTGCTGCATTTTATTAGATGTTTTTTCTGCACTTGGTGTATCACATTTATTGATTTGTGACTATTGTAGCAGCCTTGCATCCCTGAAATAAATTATACTTGATCATGGTGTATAATATTTTTAACGCATTACTAGATCCTGTTTACTAATTTTTTTTTTCAGAATTTTAGCATCTATGTTCATCAAGAAAATTAGGCTATAATTTTCTTTCTTTGTAATGGATTATCTAGTTTTGGGATTAGGATAATATTGGCCTTGTACAATGGAATGAGCTTGGGAGTCTAATCTCTTCTTTAATTTTTGGGATACTTTGAAAAGGATAGATATTGCTTCTTCTTTTAATATTTGGTAAAATTCACTTGTCAAGCCATCCAGTCCAAGACTTTTATTTATTGGGAATTTTTGATCACTGCTGTAATTTCACTTGTTGCAATTGGTGTGTCCAGATTCTCTAATTCTTATTGAATCAGCTTTTGAACATTGCATGCTTCTAAGAATGTATCTATTTTATCCATATTGTCCAATTTTTTGGCATGTATTTGCTTATGATATTTTCTTAAGATCCTTTTTATTTCTTTGGTGGCAGTTTTACTTCTTCTCTTTCAGTTCTGATTTTGTTTATTTGAGTCCTTCCTCTTTTATCTTGATGACTCTGGTTAATTTTTTTTCAATCTTGTTTATGATTTCAAATAAGCAGTTCTTGGTTTCATAAATCTTTTGTATTATTTTGTAGACTCTGTCTTGTTTATTTTTGCTCTTATCCTTATAATTTCCTTCCTTCTATTCACTTTGGACTTTGTTATTCTATTCAAGTTAAATTTCTTAAGTGTACAGTTAAATTTTATATTTAAGATATTTCTTGTTTCTTGGTTAAGCTTGTTATGCTATGTATTTCCCTCTTAGGAATGGTTTTACTTTGTTCCATAGGTTTTGGCTTGTTGTGTTTTTATTTTCATTTATTTCTTGACCTTATTGATCACCAATTTATTGTTTAGTAACATGTTATTTAGCCTCCATGTCTTTGTGTGCTTTTCAGTTTTTTCTTGCAATTGATTTCTAGTTTCATACTGTTAGAGAAGATGCTTAATATGATTTCTATTCTTAAATGTATTGAGATTTATTTTGTGTTCTGACATGTAGTCTATTCTAGAAAATGTTTTGTGTTTACTTGAAAAGAGTGTATATTCTGGGATTTGAAGATGGTGGCATGGTAGGAGGGAGCAGATTCCATTTCCCCCTGCACATGGGAGAGGAACCTGGCCAATCTGTGGAAAAATGGAGTGGTCAATCAGGAGAAACACAGCATATTTGGAAGTAGGAGATTGAAGGTTGTAGTGGACATTGAAAAATCAGATGGTAAGGAGAGTACTTCAGAACAAGAAGAGCCCAGGGATCATCATGGAGACCAGGGCTGCTGGAGCCTTGGCCCAGCGCATGCCAGGCCTGCTATGGGGCTCTAGGGAGGGAGCCAGGTCCGTGAATAACAGCAGACAGCTGCGACCGCAAATGGAGACAACTGAGCGTGACTGTGGGCATTTGTGTGCACATGGGACAGCAGACAGTTGCGCAACCAGAGACCTGTGGCTGAAGCCCTGTGCATGGAGGGGACAACTGCACAAATGGAGACCTGTATCCCGAGCATGAATGGAGAATATTATGCAAACAGAGACCTGTAGACTGAGCATGAACGGAGACAATTGCATGATGGGAGACCTGTAACCCACACAGGGAACCCAGGGAATGTGAGCGACCCCTGGGAGAATCAAAGCCCATGCATGGGAACCCAGGGAGTGCGCATGATCCATGGGAAACCCAGAGCTCACTCCCGTGAAATTAGGGTGAGTGCACAGTGTAGGAGATCAGAGCTCACATCCATAAACTCAGGAATGTATGCGCTCCCCAGGAAGCCCAGAACATGCCTGAGGCCCTGTATGGAGAAGCACCGGGCTAGCCCTGGGAGGACTAGCCCAAAGATAACTGAGTGCTGGACAACGAGAAAAGCGATACTGTCCCCCTCGGCCTTTGCAGACAGCAAGACCACAAAATCCAGCTTGGCAAGTATGAAAACAACAAGAGATTTTTGTTTGTTTGTTTGTTTGTTTTGTTTTTTTTGTTTATTTTTTTCTGTTCATTTTTCATGTTTTGTTAACATATTTTTTCATTATTTCTATCTTTTTACTCCTCAACTACTTTTGCTTCCCTTCATTCTTGTTTTATTCCTTTTTTCTTTCTTTCCAATTTTCTCTCTTCTTCCTTCTTCTTTTTTCTTCCTTTTTTCTTCATCTTTTCGCTTTTTAAATATCAACAAGTAGACAACAACAACAACAACAACAACAAAACAGGAACAGTGAAAAAAAACAGAGTTGGTCCCAAAGAGGGGGCATTCCAACAGCTGAGACAGTGGAACCTGTGAACACCAGGATACCCGAAGGAGACTGCACCACTGAATCTCACAGGTATTCTACCACAGAAGTCCACACCATAAACCCACGGAATCAGAACAGATCAATTTAAGAAACTGAGGCTAACAAAAAGAGCCTCAAAAACAATGGGAAGACAAAGAAACAATCCCCAAATGAAAGGAAAGGAGGAAGCCTCAGAAAGAATGCTAAATGAAACAGAGGCAAGTCAACTATCAGATTTTGAGTTCAACGCAATGGTGGTCAGGAAGCTCCATGAGCTCTCAAAGAGCTATCAGAAACTACAGGGAAGCTATGATGAAGTCATTACAAACAATAACAACATGAAAAAGGAAATAAAAACTATCAACAAGAGCCAAGAGGAAATGAAGAACACAGTGGAAGGAAAGAAAAGCAGAATTGATGAAGCAGAAGATTGGATCAGAGAGTTAGAGGACTAAGTAGAACAAAATATCCAGAAAGAGCAAGAAAAGGAAAAGAGGCTCAGAAAGAATGAAGAAGGATTAAGAGAAATGCAAGATAATATGAAACGTAATAATATCCATATCATAGGGATACCAGAAGGAGAAGAAGAAGAGCAAGGAATAGAAAACCTATTTGAAAAAGTAATGATGGAAAAATTCCCTAATTTGATGAGAGAAAAAGTCACACAAATCCAGGAAACACAGAGTCCCAATCAAGAAGAACCCAAAAGGCCCACTTCACGACACATCATAATTAAAATGGCAAAATTCCAAGACAAAGAGAGAATCTTAAAGGCAGCAAGGGAGAAAAAGGAAGTAACATACAAGGGAGCCCCGATAAGGTTAGCAGCTGACTTCTCAGTGGAAACACTCCAAGCCAGAAGAGAATGGCAAGAAATATTCCATGTAATGACAACCAGAGGCCTTCAACCAAGACTGCTTTACCAGCACGGCTTTCAATCAAGATAGAAGGCCAAATACGGAGCTTCCCAGATAAAAGAAGTCTAAAAGAATACACATCTACCAAACCAAATCTGCAAGAGATACTAGAGGGACTGCTTTAAGGAAAGGAAGGAATAGAGAGAGAGAGAGAGAGAGAGAGAGAGAGAGAGAGAGAGAGAGAGGAACAGAGGCATGAAAATGGCAGTGAATAAGTACCTATCAATAACAACCTTAAACATAACTGGATTAAATGCTCCAATCAAAGGACATAGAATAGCTGAATGGATAAGACAGCATGACCCACACATATGCTGCCTACAAGAGACCCACCTCAGGACAAAAGACCTACACAGACTTAAAGTGAAGGGCCAGAAATAAATTTTCCAAGCAAATGGACAGGAAAAAAAAAGCTGGGGTAGCAATACTCATATCAGACAAAGTAGACTTCAAAGGAAGAGCCATAAAGAGAGAACCAGAGGGTCACTTCATAATACTCAAGGGAAGAATCCACCAGGAAGACATAAACATTGTAAATATATATGCACCCAACACAGGAGCACCTAAATACATCAAGAAAATCTTAGAGGACTTCAAGAAAGATATTAACAGCAACACAATTATAGTAGAGTATTTTAACACCCCACTGTCAAAAATGGACAGATCTTCCAAACAAAATATCAACAAAGATATTGTGGCATTGGACAACACTCTAGATGAAATGGACATAACTGATATATATAGAGAGAGCCCTTCATTCCAAAGAAACTAAATACACAATTTTTTCAAATGCACATGAAACATTTTCAAAGATAGACCACATGATAGGACACAAAACAAGCCTCAACAAATTCAAGAAAAGGGAAATCATACCAAGCATTTTCTCTGACCATAGGGACAGAGAAGAGAAACCAACCCCAAGGGGAAAAACCCAAAACCCTCAAATTCATGGAGATTGAATAGCATTGTATTAAACAATGAATGGGTCAAGAATGAAATTAGGGAGGAAATAAAAAAGATTCTGGAAAGAAACAAAAATGAACTCACAATGTCCAAAATCTTATGGGACACAGGGAAGGCAGTCCTGAGAGGGAAGTTCATAGTGATACAGGCCTACATAAAAAAGATAGAAGGATTTCAAACAACCAACGAAATGCTATGCCTATAAGAACTTGAGGAACAACAACAAAGATAGCCCAGAGCAAGTAGAAGGAAGGAAATAACCAAGATCAGAGCAGAATTAAATGACATAGAGACTAAAAGCACAATTCTAAGCATCAATACATCCAGGAGCTGGTTCTTTGAAAAGATAAATAAAATCAACAAGCTTTTTGGCCGGCTCATCAAGAAAATCTTGATAAACACAATCAGAAATGAAAGAGGAGAGATTACAACAGACACCACAGAAATGCAAATGATTGTAAGAAAGTACTATGAAGAAGTGTATGCCAAGAAATTTGAAGACCTAGGTGAAATGGACAAGTTTCTAGAAAAATATAATGTTTCAAAACTCAATGAAGAAGAAACAGAAAACATGAACAGACCAATAATAGCAGATGAAATTGAAGCAGTAATCAAAAAACTCCTGACACACAAAAGCCCTGGAGCAGATGGTTTCACAGGAGAGTTTTACAAAGCATTTAAGGAAGAGATAACCCCTATCCTTCTAAGACTATTCAAAAAAACCCAAAATAATGGAAGACTCCCAAACTCTTTTTATGAAGCCAGCATCATCCTAATCCCAAAACTAGATAAAGACACAACAAAGAAAGAAAACTTCAGGACAATATCGTTGATGAACATAGATGGTAAATTCCTCAACAAAATATTGGCAAACCACATCCAATGATACATTAAAAAGATCATACACCATGACCAAGTGGGATTCATCCCAGGGATGCAAGGATGGTTCAACATTTGCAAATTAGTAAATGTAATACAAAAGCAAAGACAAAAATCACATGATCATATCAATAGATGAGGAAAAAGCATTTGATAAGGTACAGCACCCATTTATGATAAAAACACTCAGCAAAGTGGGAATAGAGGGAGCATACCTCAACATAATAAAGGCCATATATGAGAGACTTACAGCCAACATCATACTCAATGGGCAAAAACTAAAATCTTTTCCACTAAGATCAGGAATAAGACAAGGATGTCCACTCTCACCACTTCTATTCAATATAGTATTGGAAGTCTTAGCCACAGTGATTAGACAAGAAAAGGAAATAAAAGGCATCCAAACTGGAAAGCAGGAAACAACACTATCATTGTTTGCAGATGACATGATAGTGTACATAGAAAATCCTATAGACGTGGCACAAACCTGCTCTATCTAATAAATGAATTTGGCCAAATAGCCAGATACAAAGTCAATATACAGAAATCAAAGACATTTTTTTGTATACCAACAATGAAAGAGCAGAAGCAGAAATCAGGAAAAAAATCCCATTCAATATAGCAAAAATACCTAGGAATAAACCTAACCAATGAAGTAAAAGACTTGTATGCAGATAACTACACAATGCTGAAGAAAGAAATCAAGGAAGACACAAACAAATGGAAACATATTCCATGTTCGTGGATTGGAAGAATTAACATCATCAAAATGTCCATACCACCCAAAGCAGTTTCCAGAGTCAATGCAATACCTATTAAATTACCAATGTCATATTTCAGAGAAATAGAACAAACACTTCAAGAATTTATACAGATTCATAAACAACATTGAATAGCTGCAGCAATTTTGAGAAAGAAGAGCAAAATAGGAACAATCACAGTATCTGTCACCAAACCGTATTACAATGCTACTGTAATCAAAGCAGCCTGGTACTCGTATAAAAACTGGCACATGGACCAGTGGAATAGAACAGAGAGCCCAGAAATAAAGTCTCTATGGTCAATTAATATTCCACAAAGGGGGCAGCAACATAAAATGGAATAAAAATAGCCTCCTCAACAAGTGGTGTTCGGAGAACTGGACAGCTACTTGCAAAAAAATGAAACTCAAGCACCAACTTACACTATACAGAAAAATAAATTCAAGGTGGATAAAAGTTTTAAATATAAGCCGTTACACCGTTAAAGTTCTAGAGGAGAACATAAGCAAGAAAATCTCAGATATTTCACACAGCAACATTTTTACTGTTATGTCCCCTAAAGCAAGGGACATAAAGGAAAGAATAAACAAATGGGATCTCAACAAAATAAAATGCTTCTGCATGGCTAAAGAAAACAGTATTAAAATAAAAAGAGAACCAATTGTATGGGAAAACATATTTGCCAATGATACCTCAGACAAGGGTTTAATCTCCAAAATATATAAAGAATTTACACGACTCCACTTTAAGAAGACAACCAACCTAATTAAAAAGTGGGCAAAGGACTTGAACAGATACTTCTCCAAGGAGGGCATACAGAGGATCCAGAGACACATGAAAAGACCCTCAATATCACTAGCGATCATAGAGATGCAGATTGAAACCATAATGAGATACCACTTCCCACCAGTCAGAATGGCCATCATAAAGAAAGTAACAAACAACAAGTTTTGAAGAGTTTGTGGAGAAAAGAGGACCCTAGTACACTGTTGGTGGGATTGCAGACTGGTACAGCCACTATGGAAAACAGTATGGAAATTTCTAAGAAAACTAAAAATGGAACTGCCTTTTGGCCCAGCTATCCCACTGCTAGGATTATATCCTAAGAACCCCGAAATACCTATCCAAAAGAACCTATGCACCCCAATGCTCATAGCAGCACAATTTACAATAGCCAAGTGTTGGAAGCAATCTAGGTGCCCATCAGTAAATGAATGGATCAAGAAACTATTGTACATTTACACAATGGAATTCTATGCAGCAGAAAGAATGAAGGCGCTCCTACCCTTCTCAACAGCATGGATGGAACTGGAGATCATTATGCTAAGTGAAATAAGCCAGGAGGTGGAAGACAAATGCCATATGATCTCACCTTTATCAGGTACCTAAGCAACAAAACAAACAAGTGTAATATAGCCAAAGACATTGAAATAGAGAACAGGCTGACAGTCACCAGAGAGGAGAGGGGAGAGAATTTCAGGGGTAAAGGGGAAGGGTTTGGAGCAACAAGTATGAAAGACACATGGACAAAAACTAGGGGGGGTGAATATGGGAGTTAGGTGGGGAGGGTTGGCTTGGTGGGTTGGATGGGAGTAAAAGACAGATAACTGTACAAGAACAACAATTAAAATAAAATTTAAAAAAAAGTGTACATTCTGTTGCTTTTGGGTGAAATGCTCTGACAATATCAGTTAAATCTATATGGTAAAGGTTGTCATTTAAAGCCATCATGTCCTTGTTAATTTTGTTTCTGAAAAATCTACCCATTGATGTAAATGGTGTGTTAAAGTCCCAAACTATTACTCTATTACTGTCAACCTGTTCCTTTGTGTCCATCAAGATTTACTTTTCATATTTAGGTGTTCCTCTGTTGGGTATATAAATGTTTACAAGTGTTATATCTTCTTGATGGATTTCTCCCATTTACATTATGTAGTATCCTTCTTTGTCTCTTACTATATATAGCCTTTGTTTTAAAGTCTATTTTGTCATATATAAGTATTACTACCACAGCTTTTCTTTTCTTCCTATTGGCATAAAATATCTCTTTCCATTGCTTTACTTTTTTCCCATGTGTATCTTTTTTTCTTTGGTAGGTCTCTTGGAGATAGCATATATGGGGGTGTTGTTTTCTTATATATTTAAGTACCATATGTCATTGTGTTAAAGCATTTAAGGTATTTATATTTAAACTGATTATTTACAGGTACATACTGGTTGCCATTTATTTTTTTAACTGTCTCCTCCTTCTCCTTCTTCTTCTCCTTCTTCCTGTTCTTCTTCTTCACATCATCATCAACAAAGACCTTTCATATTGCTTACACTACTTATTTGGTTGTAATAAATTCCTTTAACTTGTCTGGGAAACTCTCCATTTTTCCTTCAATTTTAAATGATAGCCTTACTGGGCAAAGTAGCCTTGGTTTTAGGTCTTTGCTTTTCATCACTTTGAATGTTTCACACCAATCCCTTCTGGCCTCAAATATTTCTTTTCAGAAGTCAGATGATATTCTGTGGGTTCCCCTTTTTAGGTAATTAACTGACTTTGTCTTGCTGCTTTTAAGATTCTCTCTTTGTCTTTAACCTTTGCCATTTTAATTATGATGTGTCTTGGTGAACGTCCCTTTGGAGTCATCTTCTTGGCAAGTCTCTGTACTTCCTGGACTTATATGCCTTTTTTCTTTATCAGATTAGGAAATTTTTCAGTCATTATTACTTCAAATATTTCCTTGATCCCTTGGTCTCTCTCTCTTTTCTCTTTTTGGTACCCCTATAATCCAGATGTGGTTATGCTCTATGTTTTCCCAAAGGTCCCTTAAACTATCTTCATTTTTTAAAATATTTTTTCTTTTTGCTGCTGATTGTTTTATTTGTTACCTTGTTTTGCTAATCACTGATTCAATCCTATGCTTTATCCAATCTACTGATTATTCTTTTCAATATATTGTTCATTACAGATATTGTAACTTTCATTTCTGAGTGGCTCTTTCTTATGGTTTCTATATCATTTTTCATGCTGTTGAGCATCCTTATAACCATTTATTTGAACTCTGTATCTGCCTTCATTTCATTTAGCTCTTTTTCTGGAATTTTCTCCTGTTCTTTCATTTAGGGCATGTTTCTTTGTCTCCTCATTTTGACTGCATGTTTGTGTTTGTTTTTACATATTAGATAATCTGCCATGACTCCCAGTCTTCACTGGGTGGTCTTGTGTAGTAGTAGGTGTCCTGTGGGGTTCAGTAGTGCAGTTTTCTTTATCACTTGACATGGGTGCTCCAGAAATGTCCCTAATGTGGCTTATGTGGGCCCTCTTGTTGTAATAGAGACTCAATAGCCATTGGCCCATCTGTACATTTGATGACCCTCAGGCTGGTTGACTCTAAGTCTCAACTCCAACCATGGTAAGCAAGCTGCATGGGTAAATTTCAAGGATAACTGCCAAATGAATAAAAAGGGTTATATACTTTTTAAGCCAAGAGAGAGAAAAAGTTAATAACACAAAAATATAGAAGATATATACAAGTAAAAATTGAGATAATAACAATTGAAAATATATCAGTATTCATAGTAAGCATAAATTAAAATTGCCAGTTAAAATAAATTTTAGTCTGAATTTTAAACAATATCCAGATATATTTATAACAGACACATCTAAAGCATAAGGACATGGAAACATTGAAAACAAAAGAATGGAAAATATATCTGTAATGAAACTCAGGTTTGTCTGTCTGACACAACAAAACTGGTGAGACAGGAGCTAGTGCAAAAGGAAAGAGGTTTATTCACTTTCAAAGTCCTGGTAGAATGGTGGATTCCCATTTCACAGACTATCCTCCCCTTCCTGCTCAAGCCCATAGTTCTTATAGGGATAGGGGGGTAAAGACTTTTGTTTTTTTCTTACCCAGTTATCTTACTGGATTTTGGTCCTGTCCATTTACTTTCTAACTTTTGGCCTGCTTAGTATAAGAACAACCCCCCTGAGCCTTCTTTGATAATGGGGGAGACTTCTCCAGGATTCTAACTGACCATCTACAGTAATGCAGGGTGGCAGTGAGCTGCGTGAGCTGCCTTCAGGAAGCCTGGAGGTGCTGCAGCCCTCAGCTGCCTGCTGACAGTGGATTCAGCACCTACACATTCAGGGGAACCATTTAGAGTCCATGAGGCATCCCTGGGTCCAAGTGTGCCTGCATCCTTTGTGCAGTCCAGCGCAGCCTGTCCCTCCATCCAAAGTAGCCAGACTTGCCCTTGCTCAGATGGATGGCTGCCTATGGTGACATATCCACAAGGAAAATCATAAGCAAAACCCAAAAAACTATGTTACTGTGCAGTAACTACATAAGGTGTTCAATTTACCAGCTTCAAATCTCAACTTCTATATACTATATATTTAATTTGTCATTGTATAAAAAAGCAAAACTGGTAAAATTACAGGAATAGCGTGATACTTTACCACCAGCAAGAGACTTTAAAACACTCTCAATTATTTAAAAAAATACAACAAAAATAAGAAAGACATAGAATATTGCAAAAACAATAATGATTTTAAGCAAATGAGCATGTATAAAATTCTCAATCTAATAATTAGAGAATAGATATTCTTATAGGCACATATTTTCCTTCTTTTATTTTTTCCTTTTTACCTCTCCTTCCCTTTTTCTCAGAGCCATACTCTTCATTTCTTCTAAAACTCGATGAAGTACTAAACCATAGAGTCCTCAACAAATTTAAAATAATTAGTATCTTTAAACAACTTTCTCTCACCATGACACAGTTGATGTAAAAGTATTTTTCTACATTTAACAAAACACAGTTAACAAAAACCACACTGATTTGGAAATTAAGAAAAAAGAAATGCTTTCTTAATAACTATTGAACTAAAGAAGAATCATAGCAAAATGTAAATTTATTTAGAACTGAATAATTTTGAAAAAACTACATATGAAAACAACCTACATGTCAAACCTAAAAGGGCAGGTAAAGCAATACTTAGAGAAAAACATATAGCTTTAATGAATATATTAGGGGAATAAAGAGTAAAATGTAATGAGTCAACATCCAAATCAGCTAAAATAATAATAAACAAATATATGTGACAGGTGGTCATAAAAATGGAAACCAGTGAAATAAAAAGCAAAGATACAATATAGAAAATTGACAAAGCCAAAAATCTCTTCTTTGAAAAACAATCCTTTGATGAAACTGATTAGAGATACAGAGAAACATACCCATTATGGAACCATGACTTTGATTCAAGATGAAGGACTGAACACACATTATTTTTCTTCCCTCTCTTAAAGACTTCATTAATATGTTAGTAAAATCATAAACATTTTTAATAGAAGCTAAAATAGTAACAATTAACAAAATAAATAATTTTTTAAAAGCCATGATTGGTGAGGAGTTCAGTAAATTTTTGGAAGAAAAAAAGTCTCTGTAAACTGAATAAGAAAGCTGCAACCTGGATTTCTTGAGAGAAATTGGATGGCAGCTAAGAGGACAAAGGCATACAGATTGGCATCATGCCTCATTAGAATAACACATGTTATAAAGAGAAATGGATTATGCCTTCAAAGTTAGGAGAAACAGCTTTTAAGTTATGCAACCAGCAAATCAGTAATTGCAATGTGAGCAAAAACAAAAAAAGAAACAATGGTAAATATTTTCAGCACTCAGAAAATTTATCTCACAAATAGCCTCTCTAAATAAGTTACTTATATATTTACTCTAGAAAAAGAATGATAATAGAAACCAAGAAAGTTGGTGATCAGTGATAAAAGAGAAAATGAATAACTTCAAAAATGAATAAAAAGAAATCCCCATATGACATCTGTCTAGCAACAATCTATACAATTTATAACAAATATTTGTGGGCTTCTCAAAGGCCATCTTCATGTACAGGAAAAAAAAAAGAATAAACACAGTTGGAAGGTAACAGTGAGGGTAAAAAGGAGGCACGGATTTCTGTTCTCAATGTTGAAAGAAAGTCATTTAGAAATTCCAGAAACAAAAAAAAAATTACACAACTAGAAAAACTGTATAAGACTTCCATGGGTTGAAATACAAAGCAAAACAAAATTCCTGATTATTTTGACCAGTTATGGAATGTAAAAAGAATCCATTTGATCTAAACACTAAGGAAATTTTCCTTGTCCATAATAATGGAAACTACTACAAAGGAAATATTATTTTATCACTAGAACTTGAGTTTAGAGTCAGTATGATTATGGAATTACAAAATAATTGTTTGATAATTTAACATTTGAAATCTACATAATTAAAAAGAGGTTTTATTTGTTTATTTGTTTATTTAAAAAATTATCATTCAAGTACAGTTTTCTGCATTTTCCCCCTATCCCTCCCCACCTCCCCAGCTTCCCCCACCTCCATCTGTCATTTACAACAACCCATTGTTGTGGTACATATGTCCTTTACAATTGTTCGTGTAAACCCTTCACCTTTTATCCCCTTTATCCCCTCCCCTCTCCCTTGTGATCACTATCAGCCTATCCTCATTTCAATGTCTTTGGCTATACTTTGCTCACTTGTTCCTTTTGTTGACTAGGTTCCTGTTAATGGTGAGATCACATAGTATTTCTCTTTTACGACCTGGCTTATTTCACTTAGCATAATGCTCTCCAGTTCATCCATTCTGTCGTGAAGGTAGGAGCTCCTCCTTTCTTTCTGCTGCGTAGAATTCCATTATGTAGATGTACCATAGTTTTTTTAACCATTCATTTACTGATAGGCACTTGGTTTGCTTCCAACACTTGGCTATTGTAAATTGTGCTGCTATGATCATTGGGGTGCATAAATTCCTTTGGATTGGTGTTTCAGGATTCTTAGGATATAATCTTAGCAGTGGAATTGCTGGGTCAAAAGGCAGTTCTATTTTTAGTTTTCTGAGAAAATTCCATAAAGTTTTCAATAGAGGTTGTACCAGTCTACAATCCCACCAACAGTGCACTAGGGTTCCCTTTTCTCCACACACTCTCCAACATTTGTAGTTTGTTGCTTTCTTTAGGATGGCCATTCTGACTGGAGTGAAGTGTATCTCATTATGGTTTTAATTTGCATCTCTCTGATGGCTAGCAATACTGAGCATCATTTCATAGGTCTCTGGACCCTCTGTATGTCCTCCTTGGAGAAGCGTCTGTTCAAGTCCTTTGCCCATTTTTTAATTGGTTGCTTGTCTTCTTAGAGTGGAGTTGTGTGAGTTCTTTATATGATTTGGAGATCAAACCCATCAAACCCTTGTCTGGGGTATCATTGGCAAATATGTTTTCCCATACAGTTGGTTCTTTTTTCATTTTAATGCTGGTTTCTTTAGCCATGGAGAAGCTGTTTATTTTGATCAGATCCCATTTGTTTATTCTTTCCTTTATAGCCCTTACCATACGGGAAATACCAGTGAAAATATTGCTGCATGGAATATCTGAGATTTTCCTGCCTATGTTCTTCTCTATGACTTTAATGGTGTCAAGACTTATATTTAAGTCTTTTATTCACCTTGAATATGTTTGTGTATAGTGTAAGTTGATGGTTGAGTCTCTCTCTCTCTCTTTCTCTCTCTCTTTTTTTTTTTTTTTTTGCATATAGATGTCCAGTTCTCCCCAAATCATTTTTTGAAGAGGCTTTTTTTTACTCCATTTTATGCTTCTGACCCCTTTGTTGAATATTAATTGACCATAGAGACTTGGGTTTATGTCTCGGCTCTCTATTCTGTTCCATTAGTCCATGTGTCTATTCTTATGCCAATACCAGGCTATTTTGATTACACTGGACTTGTAATACAGTTTGATATCAGGTATTGTGATCCCTCCTACTTTGCTCTTCTTTCTCAAAATTGCAGAAGCTATTTGGGGTCATTTATGGTTCCATATGAATTTTTGAGATGTTTGTTCTATATCTGTGAAGTATGCCATGGGTACATTAATAGGGATTGCATTGAATCTATAAATTTCTTTGGGGAACATGAACATTTTGATGATGGTAGTTCTGCTGATCCATGAACACAGTATATGTTTCTATTTGTTTTTATCTTCTTTAATTTCTTTCTTCAGTGTTGTATAGTTTTCTGAGTACAGGTATTTTACCTCCTTCATTAGGTTCATTCTTAGCTATTTTACTTTTCTTTTTGCTATATCAAATGGAATTTTTTTTTCTGAATTCTGTTTCTGATATTTCATTGTTGATGTACAAAAATGCCTTTGATTTCTGGATATTGACTTTATATCCCATTGTTCTGCCAAATTCATTTATTAGGTCAAGAATTTTTTTTGATGGAGTCTCTACAGCTTTCTATGTGCCCTATCATGTCATCTGGAAACAATGACAGTTTTGTTGCCTCTTTTCCAATTGGATATCTTTTATTTCTTTTTCTTGTCTGATTGATGTAGCTAAAACTTCCAAAACTATGTTGAATAGTAGTGGTGAAAGTGGACAACCTTGTCTTGTTCCAGATATTAATGTGAAAACCTTTAGTTTTTGCCCATTGAGCATGATGTCGGTGGTAGATCTCTCCCACATGGCCTTTATTATGTTAAAGAATGCTCCCTCTATTCCCACTTTGCTGAGTGTTTTATCCTAAATGGGTGCTGTACATCATCAATTGCTTTTCCTGCATTTATTGGTATGATCATGTCATTTAAATCTTTCTTTTGTTTATGTGATATATTACCTTCATCGATTTGCCAATATCATACTAACCTTGAATCCTTGGGATGAAACCCACCTGGTCATGGTGGATGACATTTTTAATATATTTCTGGATGCAGTTTGCCAATATTTTGTTCAGAATTTTAGTGTCTATGTTCATCATTGATAATGGCCTGAAGTTTTCTTTGTTGTACCTTCATCTGGTTTTGGGATTAGGATGATGCTGGCTTCATAAAAAGAGTTTGGGAGTGAGTCTTCAATCATTTTGGATTTTTTGGAATAATCTGTGAAGGATAGGTGTTAGCTCTTCCTTGAATACATTGTAGAATTCTCCTGTGAAACCATCTGGTCCAGGGCTTTTGTGTGTCAGGAGTTTTTTGATTACTGCTTCAATTTCATCAGTTGTTTTTGGTCTGATCAGGCTCTCTGCTTCTTCTTCCTTCAGTTATAGAAGATTATATTTTTCTAGAAATGTGTCCATTTCAGCTAGGCTTTCCAGTTTCTTCGTCCAGTTTCTTCCAGTTTCTTCTTTGTAGTAATTTCTTACAATCCTTTGTGTTTCTGTGGTATCAGTTGTAATCTCTCCTCTTTTATTTCTGATTGTGTTTATTTGGATCCTCTGTCTCTTTTTTTCTTGATGGACCTACTTAAAGGCTTGTTGATTTTGTTTATCTTTTGAAGGAACCAGCTCCTGGATTCATTGATCCTTAGAATTGTGCTTTTAGTCACTATGTCATTTAAATATGATCTGATCTGACCCTGAAACACCAATCCATAAGAACCTATGCACCCCAATGTTCATAGCAGCACAATTTACAGTAGCCAAGTGTTGGAAGCAACCTAGGTGCCCATCAGTAAGTGAATAGATTAAAAAACTATGGTACATTTACACAATGGAATTTTATGCAGCAGAACAAAAGAAGGAGTTTCTACCCTTCACAACAGCATGGATGGAACTAGAGAGCATTATGCTAAGCGAAATAAGCCAGGAGGTGAAAGACAAATACCATATGATCTCACCTTTAATAGGAACCTAATCAACAAAACAAACAAGCATAATATAACCAAAGACAGTGAAATTGAGAACAGGCTGACAGTCACCAGAGAGGGGAGGGGAAGGAATTTCAGGGGAAAAGGGGAAGAGTTTAGAGCAACAAGTATAAGGGACAAATGGACAAAAACTAGGGGCATGGAAATGGGAGGGAGGTGGGGAGGGCTGGGGTGGTGGGCTGGGATGGAAATAGAAGACAGAAACTGTAAAAGAACAACAATTAAAATAAAATAAAATAATAAATATGATATGATCTTGGTTATTTCCTTCCTTCTACTTTTTCTGGACCATCTTTGTTGTTGTTCCTCGAGTTTTTGTAGGCATAGCATTTGGTTGTTTGTTTGAAATGCTTCTTCTTCTTCTTCTTTTTTTTTAGGTAGGCCTGTATAACTATGAATTTCCCTGTCAGGACTGCCTTTGCTGTATCCCATAAGTTTTGTGTTCTAGTGAGTTCATTTTCATTTGTTTCCAGGAACATTTTGATTTCCTCCTTGATCTCCTTCTTGACCCATTCATTGGTTAATAGCATGCTATTCAATCTGCATGCTATCGTGTTTCAGTCCCTTGTGTTCTGAGAAAATGCTTGTTATGATTTGAATTTTCTTGAATTTGTTGAGGCTTGTTTTTTTACATCTCATGTAGTCTATCTTTGAAAATGTTCCATGTGCATTTGAAAAGAATGTGTATTTTGCTTCTTTGGGATGAAAGCCTCTATATATATCAGTTAAGTCCATTCCGCAATGCCACAATATCCTTGTTGATATTTTGTTTGGAAGATCTGTCCATTTTTGATAGTGAGGAATTAAAATCCCCTACTTTAATTGTGCTGCTGTCAATATCTTTCTTGAAGTCCTCTAAGATTTTTTTAATGTATTTTTGTGCTCCTATGTTGGGTGCATATATATTTACAACAATGATGTCTTCTTGATGGGTTCTTCCCTTGAGTATTATGAAGTTACCTTCTGGGTCTCTCTTTATGGCTCTTCTTTTGAAGTCTATTTTGTCTGATATGAGTATTGCTACCCTGGATTTTTTTCCTGTCTGTTTGCTTGTAATATTTGGTTTTAGCTCTTCACTTTGAGGCTGTGTAGGTCTTTTGTCATGAAGTGGGTCTCGTGTAGGCAGCATACGTGTGGGTCATGCTTTCTTATCCATTCAGCTACCCTATGTCTTTTGATTGGAGCATTTAATCAGTTTACATTTAAGGCTATTATTGATAAGTATGTATTCCTTGCCATTTTTTCATACCTGTGTTCCTCTCTCTTTCACTCTCTTCCTTCCCTTACTTAATGCAGTCCCTTTAGCATCTCTTGCAGAGCTGGTTTGGTGGAGGTGTATTCTTTTAGACTTCTTTCATCTGGGAAGCTCCTTATTTGGCCTTCCATTTTAATTGAGAGCCTTGCTGAGTAGAGTAGTCTTGGTTGCAGGCCTGTGGCTTTCATTACTTGGAGTAATTCTTGCCATTCTCTTCTGGCTTGGAGTGTTTCCATTGAGAAGTCAGTTGCTAACTTATCGGGGCTCCCTTGTATGTTACTTCCTTTATCTCCCTTGCTGCCTTTAAGATTCTCTCTTTGTCTTGGAATTTTGCCATTTTAATTATGATTTGTCTTAGAGTGGGCCTCTTTGGTTCCTCTTGATTGGGACTCTGTCTGTTTTGTGGATTTGTGTGGCTTTTTCTCTCATCAAATTAGGGAAGTTTTCCATTATTACTTTTTCAAACAGGTTTTCTATTCCTTGCTCTTCTTCTTCTCCTTCTGGTATCCCTATTACACAAATATTTTAATGTTTCATATTGTGTTGCAGTTCCCTTACCAGCTGTTTGTTCTTTCTGAGTCTCTTCTCTTTCTCTTCCTTTATCTGGGATTTTTTTCTACCTTGTCCTCCAATTCACTGATTTGGTTCTCAACTTCATCCAGCCTGCTTGTAATTCCTTCTAATATGCTTTTTATTTCTGATATTGTATTGTTCATGTCTTCCTTTTTTTTTGTGTGTGTATATATCTATTTTCTTTTTCATGCTGATGTAGTTATCACTCAGTTCCTTGTAGTTTTCTATGAGGTCCTTGAACATCTTTATAACCATTAATTTGAATTCTTATTTAATAGTTTGGTTAACTCCATTTTATTTAGCTCTTTTAGTGGGGAGTCTTCCATTCTTTCTGATTGCATGTTCTTTTTTTGTCTCACCATTTTAGATGACTGTTTTTGTTTTATTTCTGTGCTTCCTGATGTTTCACCTTGTTAGCTCTCTTTGTACAGTGAACTTCTGTGGTAGGAATTCTGTGAGGTTCAGTAGTATGTTCTCTAATCTTTTTGTCTGGACAGTCTAGGTTTGCCCTTTCTTCTGTTTGTGTAGGCTCTCTTCTTGTACTTGGGTTTGTACCTTTTGGTGCTTCCTTTATTGGTGATTTTTTTTTCTCTAGCAGGTATACTGATGTTCGAAGCTTCCACCTATTCTTGTATTAGCTCAGTGGAAGGGAGTAGGCAAGATGGATTAAAACAGCAGGAAAGTATTTTATGGAGTTCAAAGTACCAGCAAGTAAAGAAAAGATTGGAGATTCTTTGGATAAGTATAGCATTAATTGTGATATTTCACTCAATTAGCCACTTTTTATAAAAGGTGAAAGAGAGATGACTCTTGTTACAGGGGAGGATGATTGTGAGCTGAATCAAGAAAACAGAGTGTTTGTGCAAGGTTGGATGATGAGATACAGTGAGATTAAAGTAAAGAAAGTAGATGTAGTGGGAGAGAGAATAGAGTTAACCACAACAATACTAATGTTCAGGGTTAAAGTGAAGTGGGCTAAGATCATGGAGGGTTGCTGTGTAGTATGTACAATTGTATGGAACAACAATTACTTACAATAGTACTGGAAAAACAATAATATGACAATAAATAAATGAGTTGATAAACAGAGTAGAAAGTACCCAATCAAGAGTTGGGTGTTATTGGAACATGGCTGAAGTGAAAGAAGGAAAATTAAAATACAATACAGAGAGAGAATAAGGAAAAATGGTCAAGCAGTGCAATTAAATGGGCAAATAAATCGAGGAAAACTAAGCATAAGGAAGAGAAATAAAAACATACTAATAAAATGAAAGTGGTGAAAATAATTGCATGCTAATAATAATACACATACACAATAAAATGCTAGCTCTGTGTGATAGCAAAATGACATTTGTCTCAGTTTCTCGGTTTTTGGGGTTAGCCTTGTGCTCCCCGATTTGATCTGTCTCTGGACCCTATGTAATTCTGTGTCTTATTGTCTAACTTGGAAGGAGAGAAAAAAAAGAGAAAGCAACCAAAAAAGGGGGAGTGGGAAGAGAGAGGATCCAAAAAGAAAAGGAAAAAAAAAACGTAATAATAAGCCTCCTGCTGACTTTAAACCTGTTCAGGGAGTTCTGCTGGTCTTCCTAGATGCCACAGGAAGAGGGACTGGACTTCGCTTTTGTCCTTTCCTTTGGTTCTGAGAGGATGGGGTGAGGTTTGTGTGGCACCATTCAGTTTCCTGGACTCTGGACCACACCTTCCATAAACTGCCAGGTTCAAATCAGCCACTCAGCTACTCACAGCATGAGTCAATCTCCAGCACGGAGCCTGAAACACGTAGGGTGCATGATTGCCCCTACTACTGTCTGTGCACGCAGTGCCAGAACTATGGGGCGCATGTTTCCCCTCCTCCAGTCCCTCTGGGTGCGCTCAGGGCAAGACAGGCAGGGTTCAAGGTTCAGCTTGGCTACTGTCTTTGGGTGCACTGGGGGAGCCTAGCAGGGTGCACAGTTCCCCTCCACCACTCACTCTTGGTGAGTGAAGCTGAAATTTCCCTCAGAGCATGCCAGCCACTGCTGGAGAGTTCCTTACAAAGCAGCTGGCCACTGTTCTTTTTTTGTTTTTTGTTTTTTGTTTTTTTAATAGACAGAAGCTTTTCATTATTTATTTATTTATTAATGGAAGTGGAATTTCTTTTTTTAATTTTTATTTTAATTGTGGTTCATGTACAGTTTTCTGTCTTTTATTCCCATCCCAGCCCACCCACAGCCCTCCCCACCTCCCTCCCATTTCCATCCCCCCTAGTTTTTGTCTATGTGTCCTTTATTCTTGTTCCTGTAAGCCCTTCCTCTTTCCCCCTGAAATTTCCTCCTTTCTCCCCTGTGATGACTGTCAGCCTGTTCTCAATTTCAGTGTCTTTGGTTATGTCTTGCTTGATCATTTATTTTGTTCTTTAGGTTCCTGTTAAAGGTGAGATTATATGGTATTTGTCCTTCACCTCCTGGCTTATTTTCCTTAGCATGATGCTCTCCAGTTCCATCCATGCTGTCACAAAGGGTAGGAGCTCCTTCTTTCTGCTGCATAGAATTCCATTGTGTAAATGTAGCATAGTTTCTTGATCCATTCATTTACTGATGGGCACCTAGTTTGATTCCAACACTTGGCTTTTGGAAATTGTGCTGCTATGAACATTGGGGTGCATAGGTTCTTTTGGATTGGTCTTTCATGGTTCTTAGGATATAATCCTAGCAGTGGAATTGCTGGGTCAAAAGGCAGATCCATTTTTAGTTTTCTGAGAAAATTCCATACTGTTTTCCATCGTGGTTGTACCAGTCTGCTATCCCACCAAGAGTGCACTAGGGTCCTCTTTTCTCCACAACCTCCCAATACTTGTTGTTTGTTGCTTTCTTTATGATGGCCATTCTGACTGGTGGGAAGTGGTATCTCATTATGGTTTCAATTTGCATCTCTCTGATAGCTAGGGATACTGAGCATCTTTTCATGTGTCTCTGGATCATGTGTCTCTTTTCATGTGTCTCTTTTGCATGTCCTCCTTGGAGAAGTGTCTCTTCAAGTCCTTTGCCCACTTTTTAATGAGGTTGCTTGTCTTCTTAGAGTGGAGTCATGTAAGGTCTTTATATATTTGGGAGATTAAACCCTTGTTTGAGGTTATCATTAGCAAATATGTTTTCTCATATAGTTGGTTCTCTTTTTATTTCAATGCTGTTTTCTTTAGCCATGCAGAAGCTTTTTATTTTGATGAGATCCCATTTGTTTATTCTTTTCTTCATGTCCCTTGCTTTAGGAGACATATCAGTAAAAATGTTGCTGTGTGAAATATCTGAGATTTTCCTGCCTATGTTCTCCTCTAGGACTTTAACGGTATCAAGACTTATATTTAAATCTATTATCCTCCTTGAATTTATTTTTGTGTATGGTGTAAGTTGGTGCTCAAGTTTCATTTTTTTTTGCACATAGTTGTTTAGTTCTCCCAACATCACTTGTTGAAGAGGCTATTTTTACTGATTTTTATGTTGCTGCCTCCTTTGTCAAATATTAATTGACTGTAGAGACTTGGGTTTATTTCTGGGCTCTCTGTTCTATTCCACTGGTCCACGTGCCTGTTTTTATGCCAGTATCTGGCTGTTTTGATTCAGTGGCCTTGTAACACAGGTTGGTATCAGGTATTGTGATCCTTCCTACTTTGCTCTTCTTTCTCAAAATTACAGCAGCTATTTGGGGTCATTTATGGTTCCATATGAATTTTTGAAGTGTTTGTTCTATGTCTGTGAAATATGCCATTTGTACTTTAATTGGTATTGCATTGAATCTGTAAATTGCTTTGGATAGTATGGACATTTTGATGATTCTTTTCATCCATGACCACAGTATATGTTTCCATTTGTTTGTGTCTTCCTTGATTTCTTTCTTCAGTGTTGTGTAGTTTTCTGCATACAGGTCTTTTACCTCCTCGGTTAGGTTTCTTGCTAAGTATTTTATTTATATTGTTGCTATATCAAATGGGATTTTTTTCTTGATTTTTGCTTCTGCTACTTTATTGTTGGTATACAAAAATGCCTTTGATTTCTGGATATTGACTTTGTATCCTACTGTTTTGCCAAATTCATTTGTTAGGTTGAGTAGTTTTTTGGCTGAGTCTATAGGATTTTCTATGTACACTATCATGTCATCTGCAAACAATGATATTTTTGTTTCCTCCTTTCCAATTTGTATGCCTTTTATTTCCTTTTCTTGTCTAATTGCTGTGGCTAAAACTTCCCATACTATGTTGAATAGTAGTGGTGAAAGTGGACAACCTTGTCTTGTTCCTGATCTTAGTGGAAAAGAATTTAGATTTTGCCTGTTAAGTATGATGTTGTCTGTAGGTCTCTCATATATGGCATTTATTATGTTGAGGAATGCTCCCACTATTCCCACTTTGTTGAGTGTTTTTATCCTAAATGGGTGCTGTACCTTATCAAATGCTTTTTCTGCATCTATTGCCTGCTATTTTTAAACTATTATTTTATTTTGCCATTTTAAAATTTTTAATTGTTGTTCTAGTACAGTTTTCTGTCTTTTACTCCCATCTCAGCTCACCCCCAGCCCTCCCCACCTCCCTCCCATTTCCACCCCCTCTAGTTTTTGTCCATGTGTCCTTTATACTTGTTCCTGTAAACTCTTCCCCTTTTCCCCTGAAATTCCCTCCTCTCTCCCCTGTGGTGACTGTCAGCCTGTTCTCAATTTCTTAACAAGGGCACCACAGAGCTTCATTTTTTCTACCAGTTCAGAGACTATCCAAGTCAGAGTCTGACATGGCTCAACTCCTCCCTTCTCCAGGTGTCACCAACACCCTAATTTCTCTGGTGCCAGTGTCCACAGTCCCAGAGGGCTTGTACCACTTCTGTGTGTCTTCCACTTCATCTCTCCTTCCCCCAGCAACTTTGAGCACCCAGGTCCCTCCTAGTGCCAGGCTGCCCTCCTTGCTCTGGTTGGGGAGGGATCTGGTCCTCTAACTCTCCTCCCCATATCCTGCCCCAGGTGCCTGGCAGGGGCTACAGCAACCTTGGTCCCCAATGCAGATCCCAGGGACCTTATCATCCTAGTGCACTCTCCTCATTGTCTGTTTTTCAATGTCCTCTGCAATTTTTTGCCTCCAAACTTCATGTAAGCTGGGATTCCATTAGTTATTCACTGTGTTCCTTGGAAGATCAGCTAGGTGTTCCAGATGGGTAGAAGGAGAACTGGGCTCCACTCCCACCTACTTTGACACCATCTTCCGACCCCCAAAAAATAGGTTTTAAAGGTTACTGGTCCTGACAAAGTCACTGCTGTGGCTGCCATGATCAACATCATCATCATCATCATCATCATTAACAATCATCATTTTGGCCAAGAAGCATTGGGCATTCCTAAATGCCAGATACTTTATTAAATCTTTATAAGGAATATCCTGTTTAATTGCCAAAATAACAGTTGTGATACTCATTTTAGTTATGTGGAAACTGGAAAGCTAAATAACTTGCTCCACATCTTTCACCTGTTAAAACCACTGTCTGACTCAAAGCCACTAAATTAGATTCACTCATTTTAATGTGGAAGTGAGGACACAGACAACCACAATTGAAAGACAAATGGGAATGATGGAAGAAGAGTGGCTAAGCATACCACAACCTCATCCTGCCTGGTGGGAAGACAGGAGATGGAGATTCATTTAAAGATACAATAGTAACCAAAGGAAGAACTCAAACTTATATGATATTGAAAAATTGAGAGGAAGGGAGAGGATATGTGCAATAGTGTTAGTGAACTACATTCTAACCTTAAGTAAGCTAAATTTTACTCTTTCAAAGTAGGGAGTCCATTGGACAGAATCTGAAGTAAACAGATCAAGAAATAACTGGACAAATATAACAACTGAGTATGGTGGTAACTTACAAAAGGGAAAATTGAACAGGATTGTCCTCTGGGAAGCAGGTTGAGGATATGGAACAATATAGTAAGAGATTAGGTAGGGGTTTTGGAATTTTCTTTACTGTTTTTGTGTACTACTTAATATTTTACTATGCTCTTATTATCTTAGGCAAAATAGGTGCAGTAAATGTTTTTAAAATCATTTCACTGTGTAGAAATTGGAACCTTTATAGATTGCTAGTGGTAAGTTACAGTGGCGCAGCCCTGGTAGAAAACAGCTTAGTGGTTCTTCAAAAATTAAATATAAAATTATAAAATAATCCAGAAATTCTTCTTCTGGGCCTATACCCAAAATAATCTAAACCAGGTCCTCAAAGAGATATTTGTACATCAATGTTCATAGCAGCATTATTCAGAGCAGAGATAAGGTGGAAGCAACCTAAATGTCTATCAGCAGGTGAATGGATAAACAAAATGTGATATATCCATAGAACAGAATATTC
The DNA here is from genome assembly GCA_004027475.1 of Anoura caudifer. Taxonomy (NCBI): domain Eukaryota; kingdom Metazoa; phylum Chordata; class Mammalia; order Chiroptera; family Phyllostomidae; genus Anoura; species Anoura caudifer. Next base: position 101,652 of record PVKU01003602.1, read on the forward strand.
AGCTTTGAAAAGGAAGGACATTTTCACACATGCTACAAGTATTGATAAAACTTGAAAGAAACTAGACAAATTTCACATAAGTGTATGATTTCACTTATATGAGGTACCTACAGCAGTCAAATTCATAGAGATATAAAGTAAAAATGGTGGTTTCCAGGTACTATGGAAGGGAGAATAGAGAGTTAGTGTTTAATGGGTACATAGTTTCAATTAGAGAAGATGAGAAAGTTCAGGAGATGGATGGTGGTGATGGCTGCACATGAATATAAGTATACTTCATATCACTAAACTATAACATACTTAAAAATGGTAAATTTTATGCCATATGTATTGAATCACAATATTAAAAAATTACTTTCTTCAAAAAAAGAAGCCATGACTTTGTGTACAGGCCAATAAAAAATGGCATTTATTTGAGTTTAATAAAAATTAGTTATTTGCTACATTTTGGAAAATATGAGAACCTTAGAACATGTTGATTTTGATTAATCCTCCAATTTAGTACTATTGTCCTCATTTTAAATTATGTGTATTATAAAATATATACAAGGTCTGTCCAGAAGTTATCCAGCCATGTAGTATGAAAAGTAGAGACACTTATTGAAGAAGATACAAGAAACAATATACAAGAAACATTGTACATATGACTATGACTTCTTAGTCTCCTTTAAAGTAGGCACATTGGAACCTCATACAGTTCTCCCAATCGCCATCAGCTGCTCTGTCATATTTTCCTGAATCTCTTTGACAGCCTGAAATCTCTTCCTTTTCAAAGGTGATTTTAGTTTTGGGAAAAGACAGAAGTCACAGAGTGACAAATCTGGGCTATAGGGGAGATGAGCCACCTGGGTAATCTGATGTTTCTTCAAAAAACTCTGCAGAAGACGTGATGCCTGAGCAGGCACATTGTTGTGATGAAACTGCCAATCACCAGTTGCTCATAGCTGTGGCCTTCTGAATCATCTGAGTAGTTTCTGTGAAGGAATGTTCAAGCTTAATGCAAAATTTGATGCAGATTCATTGTTCTACTTGTTCAGCCAGTTTTAATCCGATGGCCATACAATAGTCATGCTCACTTAACAGTGTCTACTGCCCCCACAGACTAGTATGTAAAGTCATCATTGTTCATGCATGAGTATTCCAGCTCACACTCCTTGGCTGCCAGGTTATATCAATGTCACAAAAGCCATTTTCATTTTGTTAACAATGTCTGGGCTTTTTCTGTATAGATTATATATATATATATATATATTTAAACCTTATCTATATGTATACATACACATATATGTGCACTATATATTTAAACTCTATAATTTATTACTTTTTAAAAAGATTTTTATTTATTTATTTTTAGGGGGGAAGGAAGAGAGAAAGGAAACATCACTGTGTGGTTGCCTCTCATGCACCCCCTACTGGGGACCTGGCCTGCAACCTAAGCATATGCCCTAACTTGGAATTGAACTGGTGACCCTTTGGTTTTCAGGCCAGTGCTCGATCCACTGAGCCATACCAGCAAGGGCTATTGTTGCCTTATGCAACGAAATTTTACTGAGATTTACCCACAAATATAGACATGCTCGAGGAAAAACTGTTATGTCTCATCATCTCAGAAGCTATTGATTATAAGATGCATCCTAATTTCAGAATTTTAGAAGTAACAAAATGGGAAAAGAATATGCATGTTAGAATTAGAGAAATAGGATATCAAAATAAACTTAGAGAGAGAACTTCAAACTGTAACATTTACCCATAAATTATTTAGCATTGGTTAATTACTAAATGTGTTTCACATGCAGTAATTACAGCCTGTGTTTTGCATGGTGTTATGGATGTTTACATGTGTGTGCAGGGGAACAAGACAGAAGGAGAAGCTGGAGATAGGGAGAGGTAGAGAAAACCATTGTGCACTAAGGATTCCAGTAGGCCAGAGTTTCATGAGCAATATCAATTATGATAGGATCGAAGGGGCTAGATGGCCACCTCTCTCTGTATCAATAGTAAAGACAAAGCACAGAACTGGATTATAGATTGGCTATTGGTAGTATCATATCATTGGAAAAGGTAAAAAGAATACTGCAAGAATAATATGCTTCTTACCTTCCCAAGTCCACAGAAATTATTTAAAAAGTGAGGACATTATAAGCTCATTATTCACATCATCAATCATCTACTAAAATCCTAATCAACAAAACAAACAAGCAAGCAAAATATAACCAGAGACACTGAAATTAAGAACAAACTGACAGTAACTAGAGGGGAGGTGGGAGAGGATAATGGGGAGGGGGGAGGGGGAAGGGTTTTCAGGAACATATGCAAAGGACACATGGACAAAACCAAAGGGGGGTAGGATCAAGGGTGGGGTGTGGGGATGACTGGGGTTGGGGGAGTGGTGGGGGGAAAATGGATACAACTGTACTTGAACAGCAATTAAAAAATAAAATAAAAAATAAAATATGAGGTCTCAAGTACCCACAAAAACAAAGTGGTAGAGTGATTTTATTTTTCCCGTGAAATGGGGTTTTACTAAAACTTAGAATTGCTAAAATAAACTAAAAGCAAAGAAAAAAAAAACAACAAAAAACAACCCCCAAAAGAAAAACCCTCAACAACTAAGTATGAGTATTCTCTCATATTTTTCTTATAGCAAGGGCTCCTTTAATATAGAAATATGACATCTTTCTTTACAAAGATTTAGAAATAAGTGCATAATCTCACAGATTGAACCCATCACCCAACTTCTAATTAACTAACATAATGAACTCTCAGCCTGCATCCTGGATATTTATGTGAGAAACAAAGGACAAGCTCAGTATGAGAAACACATTTAAAAACTCAGTCACTTTAATTAATTCATCAGAGTTCTAATTATGAGAAAATGATTCACATTTCAATCCTATGCTATTAGCATTCCTATGCTAATACCTTGTTTATTGCTATAGCTATTTAATTTTCAATTATTCTCTGCCAGTCAGCAATATTTTTAGAAACTTAATGAAGGCTAAGGAACACAAATTGGAATAAGGCACACAAGGAACCCACTGGGTCAGCTTCAGTTTATTCTGGGATGTGTTTGCTGCCACTGACAAAGGGTAAATTCTTGTAAATGCTTTAGGAGAGGATGGAGATGGTGCTCATTGCAGGTCACCTGGGTATTTTATTAATTTTGTTACATTACCCAAAGGTGGGAATTGTCTTTTTCTTAGGTGAATTTCTTAATGTTCTCTGGACTGTGCTTCAAAGAGTGAAAACACAGAGTTAAAAGATATGCTCACGTAGTGAATATGGAAATGAGTCACATCTGTGACAGCTTTATGGCCCCTGTGAATCAGGACCCAGCAGAAAACCAGAGGCTGAGATATGGGCACTGGCCAAGCCTGGAACTACACTTTTTTTTTTTCTTCAGAAAAAACATTTTACTAAAATGTTAGTTAAGCCCCAAGAAGTGAGAAGATGAAAAAGAGACCCTGTTGGTGATACAATGTTTCTAACAGGACATGAATAATTCCCATAAACCATGTTTCTGCACAAGAAACCTGTAACTGCAAATTGCCTTTATGCTTTGCATCTGAGCAAATGGCCCTTTCTTACCAATAGCTGTCATAGACCTGCTTGGTTCCTTTGCCTCCTGAACAAAGATTTCAGAGATGTCCAGTTGCTGAACTGTCCATACTTTTCCACAGTATCATACCCATAAGCTGCTCCCTCACCTTCTTGCTCCTGATAATCATGTAGCATAAGTCTCAAACTCTTTAAGAACCTTCTTTCTCCTTCTTACTGAGGATGCTCCCAAGATTTCACACTGTCCTTTTGACTTGCTCCAGCAACTAAATACAACCAAATTCATTTGGCTTTCCCTATGCCTGGTCTTTACCTTGGGGGCTTTGGCAGAAGCAAACCTCAAAGCCAGAAAATAGGTCCCATATAATGTATCATAAATGTCAACAAAGGGATGAGAATTATATTACAAGTAATAAATTATAGACCGAACAAAGAGCACATGCCTCTAACACAAGTTTCTAGCCTATTTTAGTCCTGTTGTAACACAAATCTGGTATTGCCAGATCTTTAGATTTTCAGGAAAATGTCTGTTTTAACAACTGAGGAAGACTGCACAGTTTAAAACCTCCTACAACAAAGCATCTAAGCCAAGAAAGGCTTAGCCTTGAAAGGCATAGCTGAGCTTGCAAAAAAAAAAAAAAAAAAAAAAAAAAAAAAAAAAAAAAAAAAAAAAAAAAAAAAAAAAAAAAAAAAAAAAAAAAAAAAAAAAAAAAAAAAAAAAAAAAAAAAAAAAAACAAGGGAAATTTGGGGCTAAAATTAAAGAGGAAAGTGAAATACAGATCCCGAAACTCAAACCAATGCTGCCCCATCCTTGGAGACAGAGACTAGTCTTGGTAAATAAGGCTTGGGTTTTAGTGACCATGTAAATAGAAGAGAAAAGGCTTTGGGTCTCCTGAAGGAGAGAGACAGTAGAAACTGAGGCCCATACATAAAGATAGGGACCTCAAATGATGACACATCCAGTGAAAGCACTGTATAGAATCACTCTGCCTATCAGTGTAGTGAGGGAGAAAATGCTAGGGGTGGGGGGAAAGCAGGGATCTACTTAACCTGAGACTGGGTAAAGTTCTCTGCTGAAAACTATATATCATAAGTATCTGGGATTTAAATTCTAGTATTTGGATGGCCAGGAATCCATTAAACTGAGAAACTAACATAAAAATTGGTCTCACCCTGGCCAGTGTTGTTCAGTTGGTTGGACTGTAGTCCAGTAAACCAAAAAGTCTTGGTTCAATTCCCAGTCAATGTACATGCCTAGGTCGAGGGTTTGATTCCCAGTCAGGTTTGTATAGGAGGCAACCCATACATGTGTCTCTCACATTGATCTCTCTCTCTCTCTCTGCCCCTTCCTCAATCAGGTGAGAATTTTTTTAAAAAGTAGTCTCAAATTAGTAATCCCTAAGGACACTTGTACATACAACTTCACCTCAGATAATCAACCAGAATTTTTAGTTAGAATAATACTGAGAAGGATCACAACTAAAATTTATAAATCTACCAAGAAATAATCCACTATGAGCCTGAGTCAGGAGTTAGAACAGCATCCCAAGAACTCATATAACACACACACACAAAAAAAAAAGAAAAGAAAAAAGAAAGAGGTGCTACAATACATCTCTTTTGGATGTTCAAAGCATACAAGAAGGAACTAAATCAATATAGGGAAATACATGATTAATATAGGCAAGATACATTTGAATTTCCTTAAATGGAAATAAGTATTGAATTTAAAACATGATGAATAAGTTAATGAGAAAATTGGAAATATCTGAGAAGGGAATTAATGAACTGGAATATGGAACTGATGGTACTACATAGAATTCAGTATAAGGTAAAACATATGAAAGACAGGTTAAAGATAGGAAGATAAAAACAAAAATGTCCCTCAATCAACTAGTAGAAATTCCAGAAGAATAAATTGGGAATTCCAGAATGAGAGACATTGAAAGTAAAGATGAGGCAATGTCCAAAAAGATCTGAGAATTTATCAGAACTAAGATGTGAATTTTCATATCCAGAAACACATAATTGCAAGATAAATAAAATTGATCTCACACCTATAAAATTTATAGCAAAACTATGCATGAATATGATCTTTACCAGAGGAAAAGAAAAAAGGTAAACCAAAAACAACAGCCATAGGAGCCACAAGAAAATAGTTTCAAAGCTTCTGAGAAAACATTTTAAGTTATAATTCAATACCTAGTTAAACTATCATTCATAAATGAGATCAAAATGCATTTGGCTAAAGACAGAGAATGAACCACTAACAGATCTTCATTAAAAGGACTACTGAATATGGCCTCCAGACAAAAGGAAATTAATTACAGAAAGTAGAAATGAGATACAAGATATAAGGTAACTGAAAAATATGAGTAATCTTCTTTAAATATATTTTATTGATTAAACTATTATAGATGTCCCATTTTTCTCCCCTCCACCCTGCACCCTGCGCTCACCATCATTCCCCCACTTTAGTTCATGTCCATGAACTAAAAGTCATATCCATACATGTAAGTTCTGTAGCTTTTCCATTTCCTATACTATTCTTAACCTCTCCCTGTCTATTTTGTACTTATCATTTATGCTTCTCAGTCCCTGTACATTTCCCCCCATTCTCCTCCCTCCCCCTCCCTGCTGATAACCCTCCATGTGATCTCTATTTCTATGAATCTGTTCCTGTTCTAGGTGTTTGCTGAGTTCATTTTTTTTTTTTAGTTTTGGTTGTTGATAGTTATGAGTTTGTTGTCATTTTACTGTTTGTATTTTTGATCTTCTTCTTGTTCTTAGATAAGACCCTTTAACATTTCATATGATAAGGGCTTGGTGATGATGAACTGCTTTAACTTGACTTTATCTGGGAAGCACTTTATCTGCCCTCCCATTTGAAATGACAGATTTGCTGGATAGAGTAATCTTGAATGTAGGTCCTTGTCTTTCAAGACTTGAAATACTTCTTTCCAACCCCTTCTTGCCTGAAAGGTTTCTTTTGAGAAATCAGCTGATAGTCTTATGGGAACTCCTTTGGAGGTAACTGTCACCTTTTCTCTTATTGCTTTTAAGATTCTCTCCTTATATTTAATCTTGGGTAATGTAATCATGATGTGCCGTAGGGAGTACTTCCTTGAGCCCAACTTTTTTGGGATTGTCTAAGATTCCTGGACTTCCTGGAAGTCTACTTTCTTGCTCAGATTCGGGGAGTACTCCTTCATTATATTTTCAAATAAGTTTTCTATTTCTTGCTCTTCCTCTTCTCCTTTTGGCAGCACAGTGATTCAGATGTTGGAATATTTACAGTTATCCCAGAGGTTCCTAAGCCTCTCCTCATTTTTTTTTTGAATTCTTGTTTCTTCATTCAGTTCTGGTTGAATGTTTAATTCTTCTTTCTGCTCCAAACCATTTATTTGAGTCCTGGTTTCCTTCCCTTCACTGTTGGTCCCCTGTACATTTTCCTTTATTTCACTTTTCATAGCTTCCACTCTTTCCTCTATTTTGTGATCATACTTAAAACCATTTCTGTGAGCATCCCGATTACCAGTGGTGAACTGTGTATCTGATAGATTGGCTATATCTTTGTCACTTAGTTGTATTTTTTCTGGAGTTTTGATCTGTTCTCTCATTTGGACCATTTAAAAAATATCTGGGCCCACCTGTTATGTAGTAAGGGGCAGAGCCGTAGGCATTCACCAGGATGGGGAAACCCATGTTGCTGCATTGTGGGGGAGGGGGTCTGAGAAGAAACGGTGACCCTTGCTCAGTGCCTGGCCAGCTTTCAGTCACTTCTTGTGCTACTCACAAGCAAATGGGGCCTCCTGGTACCAATTTCTGGGTGGGTGGTTTTGTGTATGTTCTAGGACCCTCTGGGTCTCTCCAACAAACTCTCTTGTGAGGCTGAGAGTTTTTCCTGCCACTTCAATCCCCACAGTTTGTTTTCAGTCAGAGGTTTTGAGGCTTTATTTCTCCACACTGGAATCTTGGGTTGTGAGGTCTGTCTTGTTCCCCAGTTGTTCCTCCTGGTTTATCTGCATGCAAATGTGGGGCTGCCCACTCCACCAGCCACCACCTTGCCTGGTCCACTAGCTGCCACCCTGCAATGAGTCCTTTCCACCCTGGCTGCCCATCTCTACCCCTCCTACTGGTCTAGATGAATGTTTTTTCTTTAATTTCTTGGTTGTTGGTCTTCCATACAGTTTGATTTTCTGGCAGTTCTGATTATATATAATATTTTTATTTTTTAACAATTTTTGTTTAAGTACAGTTGTCTCCATTTCCCCATTTTTGTTTTTAATTTGTAGTTGTCCTTCTTTTTGTTGTGCAAAGAGGCAAAGTGTATTTACCTATGTCTCCAGCTTGGATGGAAATCCAAATATGAGAAAGCTTTAATAAGCATCAGCTATAGAGAATATAGAGAAAAGGAAGAAGAAACTGAAAAATTGAATAATAATGTAAGATGGAAAGAGAATATTAAGATCCTTGTATTATTAAGGAGAAGGATGGTGATAGCATTTACTCTAGAATTTGTACATTATAGAAATTATGTATATTGAAAATTTAAAAATAACATCTAATGTCCATTTGTTTGGAATATTTTTCCAAACCTTTGCTTTCAGTCTGTGTAGGTTGACCTATAATTTTGGGGGAGGGATAGTATGTAGAGAACAGGGCCCCCAGACACTGGGACTACAGCATGGGGGACACACAGAAACTCTTTTAAAAGGGGAGCTGAGGTGAGGCCAGAGACTCAACAGGGACCTGTGGTTTCCCTGTGTGTGCAAGTGGGCCCAGTGGCTTGCTAACCAACAGCTCAGAGGGATAGAGTTACTGTTAAGGAACTGTAGGACCTGATGCAGCATGGATCCATGAGCAGGGTCTGTTCAGAGTGGAGATTTTGAGCCCAAACCTCCTGTAAGAGAGTAACAGCCTTAGGCAGGAGCTGAACACCTGAGATTTGCTGCAGCCAGCAAGATCCCCTCACAGATAGGTGAGCCCAACGCCCACCTGTGGATTACAGGCTCTGCAGATTACTGAGGCCAGGCACAGGAGTCTCCTGCTGGGTACATTTCCAGAGGGGAAAAAAGAAAAAGCTATGAAATCCAGTTCACTAGACAGTATGAGCTACACAGTTCCTTGGGCCCTGATCCTCTCAGTCTTCTTCATGACTGGCATTATTTTCTCTCCTGTGTAGATTTTTAACATTAATTTCTTATCTTTCAAGTTTGGGCCAAATATGTCATTCAGTTTTATATTATAGTTAATATCAAATATCATATTTTGCTCTGTCCTTCTCTTACTCCATTTTACCTTCTTCCTTCCTCCTCTAATTTTTGTTTTCAATTCTATTTTCTTTCTTTCTTGTATTGCTTATATACTCTTACCATTTCTCCCTAATCCAGCCTCTCAAAATAATTGTGGATGTCATTATCATCTCACATTCTTTTTATCATTCTTAAAATAACCTTATTCTCTCTCTACCTTAATCAGTCTTTGTTCACTGTTTGTGGATAAGATGGTTGTGGTGGAATTTCATTTTATTTTGAGATAGTCACTATTTTAGTATTTCATTTGTCAAATTTCACCATTCACCTCTCCTACTCCATTTTGCCTTCCTCCTGCCCTTTCTTTTTTAAAAGATTTTATTTATTTATTTTTAGAGAGGGGGCAGAGAGAGAAAAAGAGAGGGAGAGAAACATCAATGCGTGGTTTCCCTTCACATACCTTCTACTAGGGACCTGGCCCACAACCCAAGCATGTGCCTTGACTGGGAATCTAACCAGTGATCCTTCGGTTTGCAGTCCAGCTGTCAATCCACTGAGCCACACCAGCCAGGGCCCTTTCTTTTTATTCATTTTAAATTTTATTTTTTTCCAGTCTTAGCCTGGTCTTTATCCCTCAGTCTTAGTATTCCTTCTCCCTCTATCCTGTCAAAATTACTTCTCTTTCCCCTAGACATCTGTATAGCTTCCTTTTTTTCTCTCTGTTATCCCCATCACACTATATTAAACTTATCTAATTTGTTGTTGATACTGATGTGGTGGATCTTTTTCTCCAGTAGTGTCCCTATTTTACACACACACATACACACACACTCACACACAATTTGTTGTTTTGGTTTCTGGTTTTTCTTTCTTTTATATATATATATATATACTTTTAATAAAATTTTGGTATAATCCTGCCCTGCCTGGTGTGGCTTAGTGGATTGAGCACTGGCCTGTGAACCTAAAGGGTTGACCGGTTCAATTTCCACTCAGCTCACATGCCTGGGTTGCCCATAGGTCCCATTTGTGGGGTGTGTGAGTGGCAACCACACATTGATGTTTCTCTCCCTCTCCTTCTCCCTTCCTTCCCCTTTCTCTAAAAATGAATAAGTAAAATCTTTTTAAAAATTTGGTATAATCCTAATATTATATGCTTCTCATCTCTTACTCCATTGCACCTTCCCTCCTCCATGTTTTATTTATGATGTAAATCTTATTATTATTATTATTATTTTTTTGTGGGCTGCCCTGCCCTGGTGAACACCTAATGCTTTACCCCAAACTACATGGCAGGTATGCCAAGAAAAAAATGGCCCAAATGAAAGAGAAGTTCAAAGCTCCAGAAAAAATACAACTAAGCGATGAAGAGATAAACAACCTATCAGATGCACAGTTCAAAATACTGGTAATCAGGATGCTCACAGAATTGGTTGAATGTGGACACAAATTAGATAAAAAAATGAAGGATATTCTAAGTGAAATAAAGGAAAATGTACAGGGAGCTGATAGTGATGGGAAGGAAACTGGGACTCAAATCAATGGTTTGGAGCAGAAGGAAGAAATAAGCATTCAACCAGAACAGAATGAAGAAACAAGAATTCAAAAAAGTGAGGAGAGGCTTAGGAACCTCCAGTACATCTTTAAAGGTTCCAACATCTAGATTATATGGGTACCAGAAGGAGAAGAAGAGCAACAAGTGGAAAAATCATTTAAACAAATAATGAATAAGAACTCCCCTCATCTGGCAAAGGAAATAGACATCCAGGAGGCCCAGGAAATTCAGAGAGTCCAAAAGAAGTTGGACCCAAGGAAGCACATACCAAAGCACATCATAATTATATTACCCAAGATTAAAAATAAGGAAACAATCTTAGAAGCAGCAAGAGAAAAGGAGACAATTACCTACAAAGGAGTTCCCATAAGACTGTCAGCTTATCCCTCAAAAGAGACCTTACAGGCAAGAAGGGGCTGGAAAGAAGTATTCCACTTCATGAAGGGCAAGGACCTACATCCAGGATTACTCTATCAGCAAAGCTTTTATTTAGAATAGAAGGGCTGATAAAGTGCTTCCTTAATAAGGTCAAGTTAAAGGAGTTGACCATTACCAAGCCCCTGTATGAAATGTTAAAGGGATTTATCTAAGAAAAAGAAGGTAAAAATATGAACAGTAAAAAGACAGTAAACTCACAGTTATTAACGACCACACCTAAAAGAAAAACAAAAACAAAAGCAAACTAAGCAAACATCTAGAATAGGAACAGAACCACAGAAATGGAGACAACATGGAGGGTTATCAGCAGGGGAGTAGGAGGGGGAGAGAGGAGGAAAAGGTACAAAGAATTGTTTGGAACCACCCTGCCTGGTTTCAGGAGTTGTAACCCCCTCATGGCTAAGGCTGACTGAGCGACCTTCAGACTGTAAACCACTAAGGAGACAAAGCTTATCTCCCTGGCAGGAGCACCACTTCTGTTTCATCCATATCTGGCCCCCAATGCTTGGTTGGTTAGCCAATGACAGGTAAGATTCCCTCAAGGGAGGGGTCTCCTAAGACAGGTATGATCATGTGGAAGGCCCTCAAGGAAGGACTTGGGGGGCTACAACAAGAGGTGGTGATGAACCCTTGTCCCCTGGCTATCCTGACATAGCCTGAGCCCTCAATCCATCTGGGAGAAGTTTCCTTATCTCTTGGCTTCCTGGCTCTGCTCCACTTAAGCCTGAAACATTGACAGAGGGCAGTGTAGGGCTTTGCTGGATAGGGCCAGCTCCCCAGGTCATTGGGCATAAGAAAGAATTGGTAAAGTCCTGTAAAACCTGCTTTGCTAAAAGTGCTCTCATTTAAATGATAAGGATCCAAGCAGGAAATAAGTCTGCCTCCTAAAGTTTTGTTGCTGACAGACCCTGACTCAGATTAAGCCCTCAGAGTTCTTTGCATGTTATCTGTTGTTTGATCCTTGCCATCTGACAATGATTGATGAGCTTTACCTGTATTCCTGTATAAAATGGACCTAATAAAAGCTATTGAGGAAGAGCCTCTTGGCCCTTCTCCTTTAAGAGATTGACCACCTCTCCTCCCAAGCAGATCATGTCTTGGTAGTCTTATTCTCATCCATGGTGGATGGGGGGCTTTGTGGGTGGAGACCCCCCCCAGAGAATAAGTAGCATAAATGGTAGGTACAAAATAGACAGGGGGCATGTAAGTATAGTATAGGAAAAGTAGAAGCCAAAGAACTTATATGTATGATCCATGCACATGAACTAAAGGAGGGGAATGTGGGTGGAAGGGGGTATGCAGGGCAGAAGGGAATAAAGGGGGAGGGAAGAATGGGACAACTGTAATAGCATAATCAATAAAATATGTTTAAAAAAAGGAAAAAATCTTATTTACTTTCTTTCTTTGCCTTGTCTCAATTCCCAACTCTTAGTATTGCTCTTCCCACTACTCTTACAAAATCACTTTTCTTTCAGTTAGTCATCTCATATTCATTTTTCCATTCTTATAGTAGTCTTAATCTCCTTATATCTGTATTAATATTGGTTCACTTGTTGTTGATAGTGTGATTGTGGGTGGGAGTTATTTTTGCAGGTGTGGGTGTGTTTCCTTGTCTATTTGGTTTTGTTATGGCAGTAGCTGTGCAGCAGTATATGGGACTTGGTAGGCGAAGTGACTCCCAGGCAGCTAGCCAGAAAAAAAAGACCCACCAAAGAATATCCAACAAAACCAAAACCCAATTACAAACAGAGATCCACATAAATGGCATAAAGAGAATCCCAAGCACCAAGCTTGGGAGATAAAAGGGACTGTACCAGTGAGTCCCAAAGGTCTCTGAACACAGAAGGTCATACCACAAAGACAGGGGGTAAAAGAAGATCAATCTAATATGCAAAAATAAACAAGAAGAGACACCTAAAATGGGAAGACAAAGAAAAAACACCCAATTGAAAGGAAAGGAGGAATCCCCAGAGTGACTGCTAAATGAAACTGAGGCAAACAAACTATTAGACACCAAGTTCAAAATAATGGTTATAAGGATGCTCAAGGAGCTCAGTGAGAAATACAGAGAACTCCTGGGAAACTAAAAGGAATTTACAATGAACTACACCAACATGAAAAAGGACATAGAAACTATCAATAAAAAAGGAGGAAATAAAAAATAAAATACACAGTAGAAGGAATTAAAAGCAGGTTAGATGAAGCAGAGAATTGAATCAGCAGGCTGGAGGACAAGGTAGAAAAATATTGCAAGGCAGAGAGACAAAAAGGAAACAGACTCAAAAAGAAAAATGAGGGGTTAAGAGAGCTGCAGAACAACATGTAACATAATAATATCTGTATCATAAAAATACCAGAAGAAGAAGAACAACAAGGCATAGCAAACCTGGTTGAAAAGTAATGAAGGAAAACTTTCTTAACTTGATGAGAGAAAAAGTCATAAAAGACCAGGAAGCACAGAAGATCCCAATTAAAATGAATCTAAAGAGGCCCACTTCAAGACACATCATAATTAAAATGCCAAATTCAAAGACAAGAGACCATCTTAAAGGCAGCAAGGGAGAAAGAACAAGTAATGTACAAGGGAGCTCCAATAAGAATGTCAGCTGATTTCACAACAAAAACATTATAAGATGGAAGGGAATAGCAAAAAATAGCCCAAGAAATGAAAAACAAAGGCCTGCAACCATGACAACTCTGCCCAAAAAGCTCTCATTTAAAATGGAAGGTGAAATAAGATGTTTCCCTGACAAAAGAAGGCTAAAAGAATATATCTCCACCAAACCAGAATTGCAAGAGATGCTAAATGGACTGCTTTAAGAAGATGAAGAAAAGAGAGAGAGAAATACAGGAACTAAGGGAAAAATGCCTATGAATAACTATGTATCAATAATAACCTTATATATAAATCAATTAAATGCTCTAATCAAAAGACACAGAGTAGCTGATTGGATGAGAAAACATAAACTGCATATATGCTGTTTATAAGAGACCCACTTAGAACAAAGATGTACATAGACTAAAAGAAAAGGGATAGAAAAAAATATTCCAAGAAAATGGACATGAAAAAAAAAGGTCAGGGTGTGTGTGTATGTGTATATATATAATCAGATCAAATAGATTTTCAAACAAAGGTCATAAAAAGAGAAAAAGAATGACACTTAATAATAGTTATGAATAAAGCCCATCAAGAATATATAACCCAATTCCGGTTGAGGTGGAGGCATAGGTGGACACACTGTGCCTCCTTGCACAACCAAAATTAAGGAAAACAAAGATTTAGACACAAGAAAACAACCGGAAGTGATAGAAAATTGAACTGTACAGAAGTCTGACAACCATTCATCCAGACCGGTAAGAGAGGTGGAGTCAAGGCATGAAAAAGTGGAGGTTGGCAGACCCAGGAGGGCAGGCAGCAGCAGCTGGCAGATCCCAGGTATACAGGTGATAGCAAGCGGACCCCAGGAATGGGGTGGCAACAGTGCAGACCCAGTCAGGCTACTCAAGGTGGCAGGCTGACCAGGTGGTCTCATATTCACCCACAGATAATCCAGGTGAAAGGGAAGTGGAGGAATGCACTGCGATCTGAGAGAGAGCAGACCAAGTGCCATTGTTTCCTCTCAGACCCTACCCCCATCTACAGCTTCACTACCCAGCAACTGGGCTGCCTCATCCTGGGGAACACCTAAGGCTTCGCTCCTCACTACATAATAGCTGTGACCAGAACAAAAAAAAAAAAAAAAAAAGGCTCAAACGGGAGGACAGATCAAAGCCCCAGAGCCAGTTCATCTAAATGAGCAAGAGATAGCCAACCTATCAGATGCACAGTTCAAAGCCCTGGTAATCAGGTTGCTCACAGAATTGGTCGATTTTACTCACAAATTAGATGAACAAATGAAGGCTACAATAAGTGAAATGAAGGAAAACATACAGGGAACCAATGGAGATAGGATAAAAACTAGGACTCAAATCAATGGAGTGGACCAGAAGGAAGAAAGAAACAACCAAACAGAAAAGAATGAAGAAACAGGAATTTAAAAAAATGAGGAGAGGCTTAGGAACCTCCAGGACATCTTTAAATGCCCCAACATTAGAATTATAGGAGTATCAGAAGGGGAAGAAGAACAACAAGTGGAAAACTTATTTGAACAAATAATAAAGGAGAATTTCCCCAATCTGGCAAAGGAAATAGACTTCCAGGAAGTCCAGGAAGCTCCGACAGTCCCAAAGAAGTTGGACCCAAGGAGGAACACACTAAAGCACATCATAATTACATTAGCCAAGATTAAAATGAAGAAGAGAATCCTAGAAGCAGCAAGGGATAGGTGACAGTCACCTAAAAAGGAGTTCCCATCAGACTGTCAGCTGATTTCTCAAAAGAGACCTTACAGGCAAGAAGGGGCTAGAAAGAAGTATTCCAAGTCATGAAAATCAAGGACCTATATTGAAGATTGCTCTATCCAGCAAAGCTGTCATTTAGAATGGAAGGGAAGATAAAGTGCTTCTCAGATAAGGTCAAGTTAAAGGAGTTCATCATCACTAAGCCCTTATTATATGAAATGTTAAAGGGACTTATCTAAGAAAAAGAAGATAAAAATAGGACAGTAAAAAGACAGCAAACTCACAGATATTAACAACCACGCCTAAAACAAAAGCAAACTAAGCAAACACCTAAAACAGGAACAGAAACACAGAAATGGAGATCACATGGAGGGTTAGCAATGGGGAGTGGGAGGAGGAGAGAGGGGGAAAAGGTACAGAGAATAAGTAGCATAGATGGTGGGTAGAAAATAGGGGGAGGTCAAGAATAGTGTTGGAAATGTAGAAGCTAAAGAACTTATGACACATGGGCATGAATAAGGGGGGGAATGTGGGTGGGAGGTCATGTGCAGGGTGGAGGAGAATGATGGGGGGAAAATTGGACAACTGTAATAGCATAATCAATAAAATATATTCAAAGAAAAAGAAGATATAACCGGAGAGAAGATGGCAGTGAGATGGGTGGGAGCAGAGTCCACTTCCCCTTGTGCATGGGTGAAAAACCTAGCTAATCTTCTGAGGAACAGAGTGAACAGCCAATGGTATTCCAGCATATATGAAGATTGGAGACCAAAAATTGGAGAGAACATTGAAAAATCAGGCAGCAAGGAGAGTGCTTAAGGACAAGAAAGTCTCTGGGACCAGTACGGGGGCCAGGGCTGCTGCAGCCCCAGGCCTGGCACCTGCTGGGTCTGCTGCAAGATTCTTAGGAGAGAGCCAGGCTGGGCTGTGTGAGAGGCCAGGTGCTTGTCTGGACCAGCAGACTTGAATACAAAATATTTTTTGAAAAGAAAAACTGAAAAAAGAGGCACTCCATGGTTGTTTGGAGAATTCTCCACAGAAGCCACCCACCTCCTGCGCCCCTACTGTGGCAGCCAACAAAAGATTTGCACCCGATCAGTGGCCCAGCTGCTGCAGGCACTGACATCTGAAGCACCAGGGTAGGGGTGCACCTAATCTGCAGCCCACCTACACAGATGCTTGAAGAACCATGGACAGAGCATCTCCCACTTAGGCTCTGAACCCAGAGCCCTGCAGGGCCAACTGGCTCTCTCAGAGGAAGGCATAAACACCCTGCAGAGGGGAGCTGCAGGGCTCAGGATGGCAGTCCCCAGAAAGACTTTACTCAGTGGGGAACGGTACTATCTTGATGAGGCGCCGAGAGTCTCTAGCATCTAGGATAGCAAAGAGCAAGAAGGTGATGGGTGACTTGCCCCTAAATGGTGCACCTCAAGGACAGCGCAACTGGTGGAATAAAGGTCAAGGCAGGGCACAACAGGGCACTCAGGAACTGGGCTGGAGGCTGGACAACAACAGAAAGTGTGAATCAGGAAGGGAGAAAAGTGAAAGCAATCCCACCTCAGCCTGACACAGCCAGGAAGACCAGCAGTACTGGCTTGACTAGTTTAAAGCCTGCGAAGGCTTTCTTTTTTTTTTAATTCCTTCCTTCCTTCCTTCCTTCCTTCCTTCCTTCCTTCCTTCCTTCCTTCCTTCCCTCAGAGAATTTCCAAGGTGGAAGCAGTGAACACAGTACACCTGCTGGAAGAGGAAACCCACCAAAAAAAAGGAACCACCAACAGATAACAATGCAAGAAGGTGAAGGAGGGAGTGGAAACCACACTAACCTCAATCAAGGACCTATCTGGAAATACAACTAAATGGTAGAGAAATTATCCACAACAAACAACTGAACAAGAGCAAGAGAGAAACCTCAAAACCTTGTACAAGGTTTTGGAAGAATAAGATTCAACACAACCTGTACACACCTGTACAAGAGAATATAAGATGTGGTGGGAAGAGTAACCCTCAGTTAACCACCTGGAGGGAAGGACCCAACAAAGAAAGACCCAACAACAATCAAAACCCAAAGATATCCAGAGAGCCAACATAAATGACAGCTCAACATCAGCGAGCTCAGGAGATCAAGGAGACTGCACCATTCAATCTCACAGATGTTCTACCATAGAAGTTCACACCAGAAAACCAGGGACTAACAACAGACCAATTTAAGAAGCAGAGGCTAACAAGAAGAACCACACAAACAATGGGAAGACAAAGAAACAATCCCCAAATGAAAGGAAAGGAGGAAGCCTCAGAAAGAATGCTAAATGAAATAGAGACAACTCAACTATCAGATATTGAGTTCAAAGCAATGGTTAAGAGGAAGCTCAATGAGCTCACAGAGAATTACCAGAAACTACAGGGAAACTACAGTGAAATCACTGCAATCTACAACATGAAAAAGGAAACAGAAACTATTAACAAGGGTCAAGAGGAAATGACAAATGCAATTTCTAAACTGAAGAACACAGTAGAGGGAAACAAAAGCAGGATTGATGAAGCAGAAGACTGGACAGCAAGTCAGAGGACAAGGTAGAAAAAAAGCCATAAAGACCAAGGAAAGAAAAAGACAATTAGAAAGAATGAAGAGGGTTTAAAGGAAATGCAGAACAATATGAAACAAATATATCCATATAATAGAGATACCAGAAGGAGAAGAAGGACAGTAATGCATAGAAAACCTGTTTGAAAAAGTAATGGTGGAAAATTTCTCTAATTTTATGAGAGAAAAAGTCACATAAATCTAGGAAACACAGAGAATCCCAATCAAGAGGAACCCAAAGAGGCCCACCTCAAGACAAATCATAATTAAAATGGCAAAATTCCAAGACAAAGAGAGAATCTTAAAGGTAGCAAGGGAGATAAAGGAAGTAATATACAAGGGAGCCCTGATAAGGCTAGCAGCTGACTTCTCAATGGAAACACCCCAAGCTAGAAGAGAATGGCAAGAAATATTCCAAGTAATGAGAACCAGAGGCGTGCAAGCAAGGCTACTTTACCCAGCAAGGCTTTCAATCAAGATAGAAGGCCAAATAAGGAGCTTCCCAGACAAAAGAAGTCTAAAAGAATACACCTCCACCAAACCAGCCCTGCAAGAGATGCTAAAGGGACTGCTGTAACTAAGGGAAGGACAAGAGAGAGAGGAACACAGGTGCAAAAATGGCAATGAATAAGTACCTATCAATAATAAGCTTAAATATAAATGGATGAAATGCTCCAATCAAAAGGCATAGAATAGCTGAATGGATAAGAACGCATGACCCACACATATGCTGCATACATGAGACCCACCTCAGGACAAAAGACCTACACAGACTCAAAGTGAAGGGCTGGAAACAAATTTTCCAAGCAAATGGACAGAAAAAAAAAAGCTGGGGTAGCAATACTCATATCAGACAAAATAGACTACAAAAGAGGAGCCATAAAGAGAGACCCAGAAGGTAACTTCACAATACTGAGGGGAAGAATCCACCAAGAAGACATCAACATTGTAAATATACATGCACCCAATGTAGGAGCACACAAAACAGAAAGAAAATCTTGGAGGACTTCAAGAAAGGTATTGACAGCAGCATGATTATAAAAGGGGATTTCAACATCCCACTATCAAAAATGGATAGATATTCAAAACAAAATATCAACAAAGATATTGTGACATTGAACAATACCCTAGAAGAAATGGACTTAACAGATACATATAGAGCCCTTCATCCCAAAGAAGCTAAGTACACATTCTTTACAAATGCACATGGAACATTTTCAAAGATAGACCACATGATAGGACACAAAACAAGCCTCAACAAATTCAAGAAAATGGGAATCATAATAAGCATTTTCCATGATCACAAGGGACGGAAACTATAAACCAACCCCAAGGAAGAGAACCCAAAACAGTCAAAATCATAGAGATCGAATAGCATGCTATTAAACAATGAATGGGTCAAGAATGAAATTAGGGAAGAAATCAAAAAGTTTCTGGAAACAAATGAAAATGAATGGACAACAACCCAAATCTTATGGGACACAGCAAAGGCAGTCCTGAGAGGAAAGCTCGTAGCTCTATAGGCCTATATAAAAAAGATAGAAGCATTTCAAACAAACAACCAAATGCTATGCCTACAAGAACTTTAGGAACAACAACAAAGACAGACCAGAACAAGTAGAAGGAAGGAAATAACCAAGATCAGATCATATTTAAATGACATAAAGACTAAAAGCACAATTCTAAGGATCAATGAATTCAGGAGCTGATTCCTTGAAAAGGTAAATAAAATCAACAAGCCTTTTGGGAAGGAAGAGGGTGGTGTGGTAGGAGGGAGCAGATTCCATTTCCCTCAGTACATGAGAGAAGAACCTGGCCAATCTGCAGAGAAATGGAGCAGTCATCCAGCAGAAACACAGCATATTTTAAAGTAGGAGATCGAAGCTTGTAGCGGACATTGAAAAATTGGATGGTAAGGATAGTACTTCACAACAATAAAAGCCCAGGGATCAGCATGGATACCAGGGCAGCTGAGACCCTGGGCCAGCGCTTGCCAGTGCTGCTGTGGCACTCTAGGGAGGGAGCTGGGTCTGCACCTGACAGCAGACGGCTACATGACCAATGACGCCCACACATGAAGGGGACAACTGCGTAACCGGAGACCTGTGGCCCATGCTGGAACAGGGGAGTGCAAGGGATCTGTGGGAGAATCGGAGCCCATGCATGTGAACCCAGGGAGTGTGCATGATCCATGGGAAATCCGGAGATTGCTCCTGTGAAATTAGTGTGAGTGCACAGCGTAGGAGACCCGAACGCACACTCAGGAACTTGGGAAAGTGCACACTCTCCAGGAGGCTCAGAACATGCGCACTGTACAGAGAGGTGACTGGCTAGCCCTGGGAGGACAAGCCCAAAGATAACTGAGTGCTGAACCGGGAGAAAAGTGATACCATCACCCCTTGGCCTTTGCAACCAGCAAGATCAGAAAATCTGGCTTGGCAAGTGTGAAACCAACAGGAGGTTTTTTTGTTGTTTGTTTGTTTGTTCATTTTTTAAAATGATTTTTTATTATTTTTTTGTTAATTTTATCTTTTTTATCCCTCAACCCCTTTTGCTTCTCGTTACTTCTTTCTTGTTGTTTTCTTTCTTTCTTTTTCTTCTTTCTTTCTTTCTTTCTTTCTTTCTTTCTTTCTTTCTTTCTTTCTTTCCATTTTTATTTCTTCTTCCTTCCCCTTTTCTCTTCCTTTTTCCTTTTTTCTCCCTCTTTTCTCTTTTTAAATACCAAAGAGTGAGAAAAAAACAAAAAAAGTCCTAGATCAGTTAAAAAAATAGAGTTGGTCCCAAAGAGGAGGCATTCCAACAGCTGAAACAGTGGATGCTGTGATCACCGGGATACCCGAAGGAGACTGCACCACTATATCTCACAGGTATTCTACCACGGAAGTTCACACCATAAACCAGGGAGCCAGAACAGAACAATTTAAGAAGCTGAGGCGAATAAGAAGAGATTCACAAACAATGGAAAGACAAAGAAACAATCCCCAATTGAAATGAAAGGAGGAAGCACCAGAAAGAATGCAAAATGAAATGGAGGCAACTCAACTATCAGATTTTGAGTTCAAAGCAATGGTTGTCAGAAAGCTCCATGAGCTCTCAACGAGCTACCAAAAACTACAGGGAAGCTATGATGAACTCACTGCAAACTATATCAACATGAAAAAGGAAATAGAAGCTATCAACAAGGGCCAAGAGGAAATGAAGAATAGAATTTCTTAATTAAAGAACGCAGTGGAAGAAATGAAAAGCAGAATTGATGAAGCAGAAGATCAGATCAGTGAGTTGAAGGACAAAGTGGAGAAAAACACCCAGAGAGAGCAAGGAAAAGAAAAAGGGGCTCAGAAAAAATGAAGAGAGATTAAGGGAAATGCAAGACAATATGAAACATAATAATATCCATATAATAGGGATACCAGAAGAAGAAGAAGAAGAGCAAGAGACAAAAAACCTGTCAGAAAAAGTAATGATGGAAAATTTCCCTAATTTGATGAGAGAAAAACTCACACACATGCAGGAAACGTAGAGTCCCAATAGAGAGGAGCCCAAAGATGCCCACTTCAAGACACATCATAATTAAAATGGCAAAACTCCAACACAAAGAGAGAATCTTAAAGGCAGCAAGGGAGAAACAGGAAGTAACACACAAGGGAGCCCTGATAAGGTTAGCAGCTGACTTCTTGATGGAAACACTCCAAGATAGAAGAGAATGGGTAGAAATATTCCAATTAATGAAAACTAGAGGCATGGAACCAAGGCTACTTTACCAGCAAGGCTCTCAATCATGTTAGAAGGCCAAATATGGAGCTTACTAGATGAAAGAATTTTAAAGAATACACCACCACAAAACCAGTTCTGCAAAGGATGATAAAGGTACTGCTTTAAGGAAAGGAAGGAAAAGAGAGAGACAGAAAGGAACACAGGTACAAAAATGGCAGTGAATAAATTACCTATCAATAATAACCTTAAACATAAATGGATTAGATGCTCCAATCAAAAGACACAGACTAGCTGAATGGATAAGAAAGCATGACCCAAACATATGGTGCCTACAAGAGACCCACCTCAGGACAAAAGACCTACACAGACTCAAAGTGATGGGATGGAAACAAATTTTCCAAGCAAATGGACAGGGGAAAAAAAGCTGGATTAGCAATACTCATATCAGACAAAATAGACTACAAAAGAGGAGCCACAAAGAGAGACCCAGAAGGTAACTTCACAATACTCAGGGGAAGAATCCACCAAGAAGACATCAACATTGTAAATATATATGCACCCAACATAGGAGTACCTAAATACATAAAGAAAATCTTGGAGGACTTCAACAAAGATAGAGACAATAACACTACTATAGTAGGGGATTTTAACACCTCACTGTCAAAAATGGACACATCTTCTAAACAAAATATCAACAAAGATATTGTGTCATTGAACAACACTCTAGATGAAATGGAATTCACAGATACATATAGAGTCCTTCATCTCAAAGAAAATAAATATACTCATGGAACATTTTTTTTTCAAATACACATGGAATATTTTCAAAGATAGAGCACATGATAGGACACTAAACAAGCCTCAAAGAATTCATGAAAATTGAAATAATATCAAGCTTTTTTTCCACCACAAGGGTGTGAAACTAGAACTCAACCCCAAGGGGAAAAACCCAAAACACTCAAAATCATGGAGATTGAATAGCATGCTATTAAACAATAAGTGTGTGAAGAATGAAATTAGGGAGGAAATCAAAAAGGTTCTAGAAACAAATGAAAATGAACTCACAATGACCCAAAATTTATGGGACACAGCAAAGGCAGTCCTCAGAGGGAACTTCATAGTGATACAGGCGTACCTAAGAAAGATAGAAACATGTTAAACAAACAACTTAACCCTACACCTATAAGAACTCAAGGAACAACAACAAAGAGAGCCCAGAGCAAGTAGAAGGAAGGAAATAACCAAGATCAGAGCAGAATTAAATGACATAGAGACTAAAAGCACAATTCTAATGATCAATCAGTCCAGGAGCTGGTATTTTGAAAAGATAAACAAAATTGATAATCCTTTAAGCAGGCTCATCAAGAAAAAAAGAGAGAGGACCCAAATAAACACGATCAGAAATAAAAGAGGAGAGATTACAACTGACACCACAGAAATACAAAGGTTTCTAAGAAATTACTATGAAGAACTGTATGACAAGAAATTTGAAAACCTAGGTGAAATGGACAAGTTTCTAGAAAAATATAATCTTCCAAAACTCAATGAAGAAGAAGCAGAAAGCCTGAACAGATGAATAACAGGAGATGAAATAGAAGCAGTAATCAAAAAACTCCTGACACGCAAAAGCCCTGGACCGGATGGTTTCACAGGAGAATTCTACAAAGCATTTCAAGAAGAGCTAATCCCTAACCTTCACAGAATATTCCAAAAATTCCAAAATGATGGAAGACTCCCAAACTCTTTTTATGAAGCCAACGTATCTTAATCCCAAAACTAGGTAAAGACACAACAAAGAAAAAAAAGTTCAGGCCAATATTGCTGATGAACATAAACACAAAAATCCTCAATAAATTATTGGCAATCCACAACCAACAATACAGTAAAAAAGATCAGTCCTGGCTGGTGCATCTTAGTGGATTGAGTGTGGGCCTGTGAACCAAAGTATCACGGTTCAATTCCCAGTCAGGGCACATGCCTGGGTTGTAGGCCAGTCCCTGGCAAGGGATGCATGAGAGACAACCATACATTGATATTTCTCTCCCTCTCTCCTTCCGCTCCCCTCTAAAGATAAATAAATAAAATGTTTTTTTTTTTTTTTTAAGAAAAGATCATACACATGACCAAGTGTGATTCATCCCAGGGAGGCAAGGATGGTTCAAAATTCACAAATCAGTAAATGCAATACATCACATAAACAAAAGCAAACACAAAAATCACATGATCATATCAATAGATGAGGAAAAAGTATTTGATAAATAGAACACCCATTCATGATAAAAACACTCAGGAAAGTAGGAATAGAGGGAGCATTCCTCAACATAGTAAAGGCAATATATGAGATACCTACAGCCAACATCATACTCAATGGACAAAAACTAAACTCTTTTCCACTAAGATCAGGAACAAGACAAGGTTGTTCACTTTCACCACTTCTATTCAATATAGTATTGGAAGTTTTTGCCACAGCAATTAGACAAGAAAAGGAAATAAAAGGCATCCAAATTGGAAAGCAGGAAACAAAACTATCATTGTTTGCAGATGACATGATAGTGTAATTAGAAAATCCTATAGACTTGCCCAAAAAGCTGCTTGACCTAATAAATGCATTTGGCCAAACAGCAGGATACAAAATCAATATCCAAAAATCAAAGGCATTTTTGTATACCAATAATGAAACAGTCAAAGCAGAAATCAAGAAAAAAATCCCATGCGATATAGCAAAAAGAAAAATAAAATACCTAGGAATAAACCTAACCAAGGATGTAAAAGACCTGTATGCAGAAAACTACACAACACTGAAGAAAGAAATCAAGGAAGACACAAACAAATGGAAACATATACCATGTTCATGGATCAGAATTAACATCATCAAAATGTCTATACTACCCAAAGCAATTTACAGCTTCAATGCAATACCTATTAAGGTACCAATGGCATATTTCACAGACACAGAACAAACACTTCAAAAATTTATATGGAATCATAAATGACCTCAAATAGCTGCAGCAATTTTGAGAAAGAATCACAAAGTAGGAGGGATCACAATACCTGTCACCAAAATGTAATACAAGTGGACTGTAATCAAAACAGCCTGGTACAGGCATAAAAACAGGCACAAGGACTAGTGGAATAGAACAGATAGTGCACAAATAAACGCAAGTCTCTAAGTTCAATTAATATTCAACAAAGGTGGCAGCAACATAAAATAGAGTAAAAATAGCCTCTTCAACAAGTGGTGTTGGGAGAATTGTACAGCTATGTGCAAAAGAATGAAACTCAAGCACCAACTTACACCATACACAAAAATATATTCAAGGTGGATAAAATATTTAAATATAAGCCATGACACCATTAAAGTCCTAGAGGGGAACATAGGTAGAAAAATCTCAGATAGTTCATGCAGCAACATTTTTACTGAAATGTCCCCTAAAGCAAGGGACATAAAGGAAAGAATAAACAAATGATATCTCTTCAAAATTTAAAGCTTCTGCATGGTTAAAGAAAACAGTAGTAAAATAATAAAAGAACCAACTGTATGGGAAAACATATTTCCCAATGATACCTCAGACAATGGTTTAATCTCCAAAATATATAAAGAACTTAGACAACTCCACTCTAATAAGGCAAGCAAGCTAATTAAAAAATGGGCAAAGGACTTGAACAGACACTTCTTGAAGGAGGAAATACAGAGGATCCACAGACACATGCTCAATATTGCTAGCTATCATAGAGATGCAAATTGAAACCATAATGAGATACCACCTCACACCATTCAGAGTAGCCATTATAAAAAAAGCAACAAAGAATAAGTGTTGGAGAGGTTGTGGAGAAAAGGGGACCCTATTGCACTGTTGGTGGGATTGCACACTGGTACAACCACTATGGAAAGCAGTATGGAATTTTCTAAGAAAACTAAAAATGGATCTATCTTTTGACCCAGCAATCCCACTGCTAGGAGTATATCCTAAGAACACTGAAACACCAATTCAAAAAGAACCTATGCAACCCAGTGTTCATAGCAGCACAATTTACAATAGCCAAGTGTTGTTAGCAACCTAGGTGCCCATCAGTAAATGAATGCATCAAGAAACTATGGTACAATTACACAAGGGAATTCTATGCAGCAGAAAAAATGAAGGAGCTCCTACCATTTGAGACAGAATGGATGGAACTGGAGAGCATTATGCTAAGCAATATAAGCCAGGCAGTGAAAGAGAAATACCATTTGTCTTTGGAGATACTTTGATCTCACCTTTAACAGGAACCTAATCAACAAAACAAGCAAACAAGCATAATATAACCAAAGACACTGAAATTGAGAACAGGCTGATAGTCACCAGAGGGGAGAGGGGAGGGAATTTCAGAGGAAAAGGGGAAGGGTTTGGAACAAGAAGTATGAAAGACACATGGACAAAAACTAGGGGGCTCAATATGGGAGGGACGTTGGGAGTGTTGGGGTGGTGGGCTAGGACGAGGGTCAAGACAGATAATTGTACAAGAACAACAATTAAAATAAAAAATGAATAAATAAATAAAATTAAAATAAATAAAAAAAAACAAGCCTTTTAGCAGACTCATCAAGGAAAAAAAGACAGAGGACCCAAATAAACATAATCAGAAATGAAAGAGGAAAGATTACAATTGATACTACAGAAATACAAATGTTTGTAAGAAATTACTATGAAGGACTGTATGCCAAGAAATTGGAAAATCTAGGTGAGATGGACAAATTTCTAGAAAAATATAATGTTTCAAAACTGAAGGGAGAAGAAGCATAAAGCCTGAACATACCAATTACAGCTGATGAAATTAAAGCAGTAATTAAAAAACTCCTGACATACAAAAGTCCTGGACCTAATGGTTTCACAGGAGAATTCTACAAAGCATTTAAGGAAGAGCTTTATAAACCCCATCCTTCACAAACTTTTTGAAAAAATCCAAAATGATGGAAGATTCCCAAACTCTTTTATGAAGCCAGCACCATCCTAATCCCAAAACCAGATAAAGACACAACAAAGAAAGAAAACTTGAGGCCAATATTGCTGATGAACATAGATGCTAAAATCTTCAACAAAATATTGGCAAACCACATCAAGCAGTATGTTAAAGAGTCATACACCATGATCAAGTGGGATTCATCTGAGGGATGCAAAGATGGTATAATATTCACAAACAATAAATGTAGTAGATCACATAAACAAAAGCAAAGACAAAAATCACATGATCATATCAATAAATGCAGAAAAAGCATTTGAATAGGTAGAGCACCCATTTATGATAAAAACACTCAGCAAAGTGGGAAAAGAGGGAGCTTTCCTCAACATAATAGAGGCCATATATGAGAGACCTACAGCCAACATCATACTCAATGGGCAAAATCTTAGAGCTTTCACAGTGAGGTCAGGAACAAGACAAAGATGCCTGCTTTCACCATTTCTATTAAACATAGTATTGCAAGTTTTAGCCACAGAAATCAGACAAGAAAAGGAAATAAAAGGCATACAATTAGGAAGGGAGGAAAAAAAAAGACTGTCGTTGTTTGCGGATCACATGATAGTGCACATGGAAAATCCTATAGACTCCACCAAAAAAAACAGATTGACCTAATAGATGAACTTGGAAGAATAGCAGGATACAAAGTCGATATCCAGAAATCAAAGGCATATTTGTACTCCAACAAGATACATCAGAAGAAGAAATCAGGAAAAAGAAATCCCATTTGATATAGCAACAAGATAAATAAAGTAAATAGGAACAATCTTAACCAAGGAGGTAAAAGACCTGTACTCAGAAAACTAAACAACACTGAAGAAAGAAATCAAAGAAGACACAAACAAATGGAAAAATATACTGGGTTCATGGACTTGGAGGATTAATATCATCAAAATGTTCATGCTCCCCAAAGCAATTTATAGGTTAAATGTAATACTTATTCAAATACCCATGGTGTATTTCACTGATATAGAACCAACACTTCAAAAATTTATTTGGAACCATAATGACCCAGAATAGCTGCAGCAATTTTGAGAAAGAAGAGCAAAGTAGGAGGGATCGCAATACCTGATACCAAACTATATTACAAGGCACTGTAATCAAAATGGCCTGGTACTGGTATAAAAAAAGACAGATAGACCAATGGAACAGAATAGAGAGCCCCCAAACAAACCCAAGTTTCTATGCTCAATTAATTTTTTAAAAATATTTTATTATTTTTATTTTTAGCTAGAGGGGAAGGGTGGGAGAAAGAGAGGGAGAGAAACATCAATGTGTGGTTGCCTCTCACATGTCTCCCACCAGGGACCAGCTTGCAACCCAGGCATGTGCCCTGATGGGGAATCAAACCAGCTATCCTTTGTTTTGAAGGCTGGTGCTCAATCCACTGAGCCACACCAGCCAGGGAAATGCTCAATTAATTTTTAGCAAAGAGGGCAGCAGTATAAAATGGAGTAAAAATAGCCTCTTCAATAAATGGAGCTGGACAGCTACATGCAAAAAAAAAAAAAAAAAGAAACTCGAGACCAACTTACACCATACAGAAAAAAAAATTCAAGGTGGGTAACAGACTTAAATATAAGTCATGACATCATTAAAGTGCTAGAGGAGAACATAGGCAGAAAAATCTCAGATATTTCACACAGCAGTATTTTCACTGATATGTCCCCTTGAACAAGGACATAAAAAAGAATAGACAAATGGGATCTCATCAAAATAGAAAGCTTCTGCAAGGCTAAAGAAACAGTATTAGAAAACAGTATTGAAAAACAGTATTAAAAGAAAAAGAGAATGAACCATATGGGAAAACATATTTGCCAATGATATCTCAGACAAGGTTTTAATCTCCAAAATATATGAAGAGTTCACACAACTCCACTCTAAGAAGACAAACAACCCAATTAAAAATGGGCAAAGGACTTGAACAGACACTTCTCCAAGGAGGACATACAGAGGGTCCAGAGAGTTATAAGAAGATGCTCAGTATTGCTAGGTATCAGAGAGATGCAAATCAAAACCACAATGAGATACCACCTCATACTGGTGAGGATGGTCATTATAAACAAAGCAACAAACAACAAATTTTGGAGAGGTTGTGGAGAAAAGGGAACCCCAGTGCACTGTTAGTTGGACTCCAGACTGGTGCAACCACTATGGAAAACAGTATGGAATTTCCTCAGAAAACTCAAAATGGATCTGTGTTTTGAACCAGCAATTCCACTGCTAGGATTACATCCTAAGAAACCCAAAGCACCAATCCAAAAGAACTGATGCACTCCATTGTTCATAGCATCACAATTTACAATAGCCAAGTGTTGGAAGCAACCTAGGTGCCCATCAGGATATGAATGGATCAAAAAAATATGGTACATTTACACAATGCAATTATATGCAGCAGAAAGAAAGAAGGAGCTTTTAGCTTTTGTGACATCATGGATGGAACTGGAAAGTATCATGGTAAGTGTAATAAGCCAGGTGTTGAAAAACAAATACCATATGATCTCACCTTTCACAGGAACCTAATCAACAAAACAAACTAACAAAATATAACCAAAGACACTGCAATTTAGAATAGTCTGACATTAACCAGAGAGGAGATGGGAGGGAATTTCAGGGGAAAAGTGTGAAGCATTTGCAGGGACAATTATAAAAGACACATGGACAATAATGGGGTGGGGGTGGAAATGGGAGGGAGGTAGAGGGGCTGGGGGTTGATCTGGGATAGGGAGAAAGGCAGAAAACAATAAAATAAATATTGTTTATTGTACTTGAACTACAATAAAAATGTCAAAAAAATAGATACAACCATTGTAAACACATATGCAACCAAATTAGAATCACCCAAACATATAAGGAAAACCTTGGAGGACTTCAAGAAAGATATCAACAGTAATAAATTCATAGTAGGGGATTTTAACACCCTACTGTCAACAATGGATAGATATTTCAAAAAAGGAACAACAAAGATATCGTGGTGCTGAATGGAACTCTAGATAATAGATAATTGACTTAACTGATATATACAGAACTATTCACTCAAAGAAACAAAATATACACTCTTTTCAAATGCACAAGAAACATTTTTCAATAGACTACATGATAGACACAAAAGAAGCCTCAGCACATTCAAGAAAATTGAAATCAGATTAAGCATCTTCTTGCATCACAGTAGCTTAAAACTAGAAGCCAATCACAAGGAAAATACTCAAAAACATTCAAATTCATGGAGACTGAATATCATGCTATTAAATAATGAATGCCTTAAAATAAGATCAAGTTAGAAATCTAAAATTTCTGCAAACAAATGGAAATGAACACACAAGAGCTCAAAACATATGGGACACAGTGAAGGCAGTCCTGAGAGGGAGGTTAATAGCAATACGGGCCTACCTAGA
Source organism: Anoura caudifer (assembly GCA_004027475.1). NCBI lineage: Eukaryota > Metazoa > Chordata > Mammalia > Chiroptera > Phyllostomidae > Anoura > Anoura caudifer. The sequence goes on from PVKU01003602.1 coordinate 131,485, forward strand.
AAAAGTTCAAATAAACAATCTAACCTAACATCAAAAAGAACTGTATAAACAACAACACACAAAGCCCAGAGTGAGTTGAAGGAAGGAAATAATCAAAATCAGAACAGATTAAATGACATAGAGACTAAAAGAGCAGTTCAAAGGATCAATACATCCAGGAGTTGATTCTTTGAAAAAATAAAATTGAAAGGCCTCTAATCATACTCATCAAGAAAAAAAAAAAAGAGAAGACACAAATAAAATAAAATTAGAAATGAAAGAGGAGAAATTACAACCAATATCAGAGAAATACAAAGCATTGTAAGAAATTACTACTAACAACTACATGCCAAGAAATTTGAAAACTTGTGTGAAATGGACAAATTTCTAGAAACATATAATCATCCATAACTGAATGAGAAGAAAGCAGAAAGACTGAATAGACCAATAACAGCTATTAAAATTGAAGCAGTAATGAAAATCCTGGCACACAAAAGCCCTGGACTGGATGGCTTCACAGGTGAATTTTACCAAATATTGAGGGAGGAGCTGACCCTGATTCTTCTGAAACTATTTTTTAAAAATTCAAGAGGAGGAAAGCTCCCAAACTCTTTTTATGAGGCCAGTATTATCCTAATTCCAAAACCATGTAAAGATAGAGCAAAGAAAGATGAATACAGATGCTAAAATTCTCAATAAAATATTAGCAAATCAGATCCATCAATATATTAAAAAGATCATACACTATGATCAAGTGGGATTCATTCTTGGGATGCAAGGATGGTACACTATTCATGAATCAATAATATAATACACCACATAAACAAATTGCAAGACAAAAACCACTTGATCATATCAATAAATACTGGAAATGCATTTGATAAGGTACAGAAACCATTTATGATAAAAACACTCAGCAAAGTGGGAATAGAGGGAGCATTCCTCAACATAATAAAGGCCATATATGAGAAAACTATAGCCAACTTTATACTCAATAGGTAAAAACTAAAAGCTTTCTCCATAATATCAGGATCAAGACAAAGGTGTCTCCTTTCACCAATTTTATTCAACATAGTATTGGAAGTTCTAGCCAGAATGATCAGATAAGAAAATAAATAAATAAAGGGCATCCAAGTGAAAAGGAGGAAGTAAAACTTTCATTGTTTGCAGATGACATGACATTGAATAGAAAACCCTACGGTATTCACCAAAAAACTATTTGAACTAATAAGTGAATTTGACAAAATTGGATACAATTGAACATTCAGAAGTCAAAAATTTTTGATACCAACAATGAAATAGCAGAAACAGAAATCAGGAAATAAATCCTATTTGATATACAACAACAAGAAAAGTAAAGTATCTGGGAATAAACCTAACCAAGGAGGTAAAAGACCTGTATTCAGAAAACTACACAACACTGAAGTAAGAAATTAAGGAAGACACAAACAAATGGAAGCATATACCATGTTCATGGATTGGAATAATTAACATCATCAAAATGTCCATACTACCCAAATCAATTTAAAGACTCAATGCAATCCCTATTAAAGTACCAATGACATATTTCACAGATATAGAACAAACATTTCAAAAATTTATATGGAAGTATAAATGAGCCCAAATAGCTGCACTGATTTTGAGAAAGAAGAACAAAGTAGGAAGGATCACACTACCTGACCTCAAGCTATATCACAAGGCCACAATAATAAAAACAGTCTGGTACTGGCATTAGAACAGACACATAAATCAATGGAACAGAATAGAGAGCCCACAAATAAACCCAAGTCTCTATAGTCAATTAATATTTGAAAAAGAGGGCAGCAGTATAAGATGGAGTAAAAATAGCCTTTTGCAACAAATAATATTGGGAAATCTGGACAGCTAATGCAATAAAATGAAACTCAACCACCAACTTTCATCATAGAAAGGAATAAACTCAAGATAGATAAATACTTAAATATGAGTCATGATACCAAAAAAGTCCTAGAGAAGAACATAGGCAGGATATTTTCAGATATCTCATACAGCAATATTGTCACCAATATGACCCCTAGAGCAAGAGACATAAAAGAAAGAATAAACAAATGGGACTTCATTAGCATAAAAAGCTTCTATATGGCTAAAGAAATCATTAGCAACATGAAAAGAGGACCAACTGTATTGGAAGACATATTTGCCAATGATACCTTGGACAAGGGTTTGATCTCCAATATATATAAAGAATTCACACAACACCATTCCAGGAAGAAAAACAACCCAATTAAAAAAATGGGCAAAGGACCTGAACAGATAGTTCTCTAAGGAGAACATACAGAGGACCCAGAGACATATGAAAAGATGCTCAGAATCACTAACCATCAGAGAGATGCAAACTAAAACCACAATGAAATAACACTTCACACCAGTCAGAATGGCAATCATAAACAAAGCAACAAACAACAAGTGTGAAGAGTTTGTGGAGAAAAGGGGAACCTAGTGCACTGTTGGTGGGATTGCAGATTGGTAGAACCGCTATGGAAAGCAGCATGGAATTTTCTTAAAAAACTAAAAATGGAACTTCCTTTTAACCTAGTAATTCTTCTTCTGGGATTGTGTACTAAGAACCCTGAAACACCAATTTAAAACAACCTATGCAGTGCAATGTTGATAGCAGCACAATTTACAATAGTCAAGTGCTGGAAGCAACCTAGGTGCCAATCAGTAAATGAATGGATCAATAAGCCGGTACATTTACCTGATGGAATACTACACAGCAGAAAGAAGGAGCTCCTATCATTTGCACAGCCTGGATGGAAATGGAGAGCATACTTCACTTAGCTCCTACCCTTTGTGACAGTATGGGTGGCTCTAGAGAGCATTCTGCTAAGTGAAGTAAGCCAGGCAGTGATAAACAAATACCATATGATCTCACCTGTAAGTGGAACCTAATCAACAAAACAAACAAGCAAGCTAAATATAACCATAGATATTGAAATAAAGAACAAACTGACAGTAACCAGGGGGGAGGGAAATAACAGGGGAAAGAAGGAAAAAAGTTATCAAGGAACATGCATAAAGGACCCATGGGAAAACCAACGGGGGAAAGGATAGAGGGTGTGTGGTGGGGATGGGTGGAGCAGAGGAAAGTGGTGGTGGGAAAATGGAGAGAAATGTATTAAAAAAACAATAAAATGATTAAAATGATTAAATAAAGAAGTCAAAAGCACTTTTTGTTACCAAAAATGAAATATCAGAACCTGAAACCAGGAAAAAAATCACATTTACTATAGCAACATGAGAAATAAAGTACCTAGGAATAAACTTAACCAAGGAGGACAAAAACCTTTACTCAGGGATCTACAGAACACAGAAAAAATTAAGGAAGGCACGTATAAATGGAAGCATATACCATGTTCAGGATTGGAAGAGTTAATATAATTAACCTGTTTATACTACCCAAAGCAATCTATTTATTAAACACAATCCCTGTGAAAATACCAATGGCATATTGCACAGATTTAGAATATTAAAAAATGTATATGGAACCATAAACTACCCCGAATAGCCACAAGCAATTTTGGGAAAGGAAAATAAAATGGGAGGGATCATGAAACCTGATATCTAAACAAGTCCACTGTAATCAAACAGTTTGGGATTGGCATAAGAATGGACACATATAGATCAATGGAACAGAATAGAGTGTCCAGAAATGAACCCCTGTTTCTATGGTCATTTATTATTTGACAAAGGTGGTAGAAACATATAATAGAGTAAAAATAGCCTCTTTGGTAAATGGTGTTGGGAGATCTGGACAGATACATGGGGAAAAAAAATGAAACTAGACCACCAGCTTACATCATATAACAGAATAAACTCAAGATGGATAAAAAACTTAAGTATAAGTTGTGACACTATAAAAGTCTTAGAAGAGTACATAAGCAGGAAATTTTCAGATATCCCACACAACAACAGTTTTGCTGATATATCTCCTAGAGCAAAGGATATGAAGGAAAGAATAAACAAATGGTACTATATCAAATTAAAAAGCTTTTTCACAGGTAAAGAAAACATCATCAGAATGAAAAGGAAACCAACTGCATGGGGTAACATATTTGCCAGTAGTACCACAGAAAAGGGTTTGACCTCCAAAATATATAACGTACACACATGACTCAACACCATGAAGTCAAACAACCCAATTAAAAAATGTTCAAAAGTCTTGAACAGACACTTCAAGGAGTAAATAGAGATAACCCCAAGACATGAAAGAATGCTCAATATCATTATCTATCAGAGAGATGCAAATTAAAACCACAATGAGATTCCACCTCACACAGGTCAGAATGGCCATCATTAACAAATCAACAAACAAGTGCTTACAAAGATATGGGGAAAAGGGAACCCTGTGCTGTTAGTGGTAATGCACACTGTGGAAAACAGCATGGAATTTCCTCAAAAAACTAAAAATGGAACTTCCTTTTAACCCATACATTCTACTGCTGGGATTATACCCTAAGAATCCTGAAACACCAATTCATAAGAACCTATACACACCAATGTTCATAGCAGCACAATTTACAATAGCCAAATGTTGGAAGCAACCTAAGTGCCTATAATTAAATGAGTGGATCAAAAAAGTGTGGTACAGCTCTGGATGGTGTGGCTCAGTGCATTGAGCTCTGGCCTGAGAACCAAAGGATCACGGGTTCAATTCCCAGTCAAGGCACATGTCTGGGTTGAGCGCATGCGAGAAGAAACCACACATTAATGTTTCTCTCCCTCTTTTTCTTCCTCCCTTCCCTTCTGTCAAAAATAAATAAATATAATATTTAAAAAAGTGTGGTACATTTACACAATGGAATACTATGCAGAGAAGAAAGAGAGAAGGAACTCTTACCCTTCATGACAGTATGGATGGAACTGGAGAGTATAATGCCAAGTGAAGGCAGTGAAAGAAAACTACCATATGATTTCACCTATAAGTGGAACCTAATAAACAAAACATGAAACAAGAAAAGTAGAATCGGAGGCATGGAAACAAGGAACAGATTGACAGTGACCAGAGGGGAGGAGGGGCAGAGAAAATGGGGGAAAATGGTGAAGCATCAAGTGAAGAAACATGTATAAAGGATGCATGGACATGAACACCATGATGGGGATTGACTATGGGAGCGGGTGTGTGGGCAGGGTAGGGTAGAACAACATTGGAAAACTTGGGACAACTGTAATAGAACAGTATGAAATTTTTAGAGCATTTGTTCTAGTTCTGTGAAAAATGTCATTGATATTTTGGTAGGGATTGCATCGAATCTATTGAGTGCTCTGGGTAACATGGACATTTTATGATGCAAATGCTTTCTATTCCAAAGCAGGGCATATGCTGCTTTTTATTTATATTTGCTTTAATTTCGATTTTCAACCTTATCAAAGTACAGATCATTCATTCCCTTGGTTAAAATTATTAATGTTTTATTTTTTATGTAATTGTAAATGAGATCACTTTTTAAATTTCTTTCTGATAGTTTGTTTTTGTTGTATAAAATTTCAACTGATTTCATAATATTAATTTTCTACCCTGCTGCTTTACTGAATTCATTTATCAGTTTTTTATAGTTTTTGGTCAAATCTTTATGGTTTTGTATATACTTTATCATTTCTTCTGAAGCTAAAGACCATTTTACTTTGTCCTTTCCAATTTGCAAAATTTTTATTTATTCTTGTCTGATTTCTGTGGCTAAAACTTCATATACTGTGTTGAGTAAGTGTTAAAAGTAGCTTCCTTTTCTTTTTGGTGATCTTAAGAAAACACTTTTAGCTTTCCCCTATTACGTATGTTAGCTGTGGGTTTATCATATATGGCTTTTATTATACTGAGGTATGCTCACTATATCCCCACATTGCTGAGACTTTTAATTATAAATAGATGTTGGATTTTGTCAAATGCTTTCTCTACTTCTACTGACATGATCATATGCTTTGTATTCTTTATTATGTGATGTATCACAGTAATTAATTTGCAGGTATTGAAACAATTAGCACCCCAGAAATAAATCCCACTTGATCATGGTGTATTATCATTATTAATGTATTGCTGAATTCAGGTTGCTAATATTTTGTTCAGGATTTTTGTATCTATGTTCATCAGGGTAATTGGCCTATAACTGCTTTTTTTCTGTAATGGCTTTATCTGATTTTTTTCCCCCAGATATTTTTTTTTACTGTTGTTCAAGTACAGTTGTCTCCATTTTGCCACCACAACTTTCCCCCACCCCACTCACCCCCACTTTCCATCCTCAATCCTACCCCCTCTTTGGCTTTGTCCATAGGTCCTTTATACATGTTCCTTGATGAACATTCCCTTCTTTCCCCTGTTATACCCTACCGTCTTCCCCTCTGGTCACTGTCAGTTTAGTCTTCATTTCAAAGTCTCGGTTATATTTTGCTTACTTGTTTTGTTAATTAGGTTCCACTTATAGGTAAAATCTTATGGCTTTGATACGTGTAATACTGGCCTTATTAAATGTGAGAAGCATAGATGTCAATTCTTTGAATGTTCTTTGGTAGATTCACTTGTGAAGGCATCCAATCCAGGACTTTTTCTTTGTTGTTGTTGTGTTTTTGATTACTGAATCAACTTCATAGGTAGTAATTGGTCTGTTCAGATTTTCTGTTTCTTCATCAGATTGTATATTTCTAGGACTTTATCCATTTCTTCTAGATTGTGCAACTTGTTGGCACAATATTTTCTTATAATCCTTTGTATTTCTGTGGTATCAGTTGTTGCTTCTTTTTTATTTCTAATTTTATTTATATAATTCCTCTGTCTTTTTTTCCTGACAAATTTGGTTAAAGTTTTATCAGAAGACCCAGCTCTTGGTTTCATTTAATTTCTGTATTGTTTTTAGAATCTATTTTGTTTATTTCTGCTGTAATATTTATTATCTCCTTCTACTCATTTTGTGCGCTTTGTTTATTGTTTTTTTTTTTTTTCTAGTTTCTTTAGGTGTAAGGTTAGATTTTTTATTTCAGAGATTTCTTGTTTCTTGACATAAGCCTATATTTCTATGAATTTCCCTTTTAGGACTGCTTTCACTGTGTCCCATAGATTTTGGGTTGTTCTGTTTTCATTCTCATTTGTCTGAAGATATCTTTATTTTTATATTAATGATAGCCTCAAATTTATTGCCATTGTTGAATTCCATACTCTTGATATTACTGATTTATAGTAGCCTAAATTAGACTTCAACTCTGGGAAAAACATCAGAAATGTGGATATCCAGGCAATTAGATATTACAGGACTATGAGTAATTAAACATATATAACTGATTAAGGGAATATCTCCTATTATTCTAAGGGTACATAAACTAGAAAATGTTCACCCTTTATTTTAATAACTTTTCTCTGTAATTTTTGATTTCTGCTTTCATCTCATTGTTAACCCATTCTTTTTCAGTAACATGTTATTTAGACTTTACGTGTTTGTGCATTTTTCAGTTTTATTCTTTTGTTTGATTTCTAGTTTTATACTATTGTGGCTGGAGATTCTTGATATTTCAATCTTTTTAAATTTATTAAGACTTGTTTTATCACCTAACACATAGTCTATTCTGTAAGTGTTACATGTACACTTGAAAAGAGTGTATAATCTGCTTCTTTGGGGTGAAATGCTCTAAAAATATTAATTAAATCCATTTGATCTATTGTATCATTTCAGACTGCTATTTCCCTGTTGATTTTCTGTCTGGAAGATCTATCCATTAATATCAGCATAGGGTTTAAATCTCCCACTGGTCCCCTGGTCACTTGAACTGGGTGCTCTAGAAGTGTCCCTTGTGTGGGCTGTGTGTTCCCTCCCATTGTCATTGATCCTTGATTGCTGTTGGTGGGGTTGACACTCATGCTGACTGGCTGTCAGGATTGGTGATTACCATAGCAAAGCCTGACCCCACAAAGGGAATTTGCGCCAGCTGGGTTTTGATGCCTACTGAAAATCCCTTTGGGTTTTCCATTTGTGGACCTGATCAGGTGGTGCTCTATTGAGGTCTGAACACAAACACCACATGTGTTGGTACTGGGGACTCTTGGGAGGTGCTCTGGTACAGGCCAACATCAGCTGCTGCTTATGCCCAGCCCCAGGTCACCTGATAGTAGCTACAGAGTGATGCAGTTGGTAGCTTGCCTATGCTGGGCCTGGAGGCACCTGGGAGAGTCTACACTGTGACAGGAAGCTGGCTGCCACCAGCACAGGTGTTTGTGAGCAAGTGAATCTATGTGGGATCTCTTTATGAGGATGCCTGGGTTTCCACAACCCTCTGTCTTCTGTCTCACTGAGGATTCAACTGAGTGGATAAGGTAGATTTCAGGGAGTCACTGGAAGTGGTGTTCAGCATGTTAATACATATTCTAATTTAGTGCAGGGCAATGGAAGGCCTTGCCCTGAAGTGATATAATTCAGCCTCATCCACAAATACCTCTGGTGTCTTTTGAGCTGCTTGCTCTTCCTTTGCTGGAGCTTAGAGTGAGTACCTGTGAGTAACTCTGTATGTGATACCTGTAAGAGGCCCACTGGTCTTCTTTTGCTTCTCTGAAGTAAAAGCTAGTCTTCATGAAACACAGAGTTTAAGTTTAGATTTTAATCCACTCTGAAGAAAACTGAAAACTAATAACTTTCACGCTTCACACAAAGAAAACAAAACCTGGTCATTCAACCTCTCAACTAGCCTCATAGCCATAGATGAAGACCTAGAGACCAAGTTAGGACTGCTCACTGTTATTTTTTTATTAAAAAATAACATTTTTGTTATTTATGTTGTCCTTTCATATAATATATATGCATCTTTATTTGGACTGGATATGCCACAAACAATGTTGCATTGAAACAAGCCATCAGAGACTCACACCAAAAATGTCTGCTCTTGCTGGATCACACGAAACTCCTTTGTAAGAAACAGTCATGATAAAATAAAATTTACCCAATCCAATTATTCAACAAATATGCACTGAGCACCCATCCTGTATCAGGCATTGTTTTAAATGCTGGGGGTACATTAGGGAGCCAGTCAAAAAAATCCTCTGTTCTTGCGATGCTTATGCTCTACCTAAAGGTGAAAGGCAGATCATGGATTAAATAAGCGAGTCTTGCTGATGAGAGGAATGGAAAAGCTAAAGCAAGGTAAGAGAGATTGGAGAGCTGGGCCAGGGGGAGGAAAGCATTCCCAGTGGAATGATTTTGGGGATGTTGCTCATTACAGTGTAGTGTTGTTTCAATGAGAACTTGCATCCCATCTCAGGGACAGAAATAGATGATCTCATGAGTCCCTGAACTATTTTTTACCACTTGGACACTCTGAGTCATATTGCTCATGTATCTCCCTCTTAGCATTACTGCTGATGAGCTTATAGTCAGTTCTGGACATAAACATATACATTTGGGGTATTGACCTCTCTTCTGTTTTTATCTTATTTTTCCCCTAATCTTTTTCCTTCAGCTAGTTAGTATCACCTAAGCAGCAAGTTAGTTGATTAACAAATTCTGTTATATTGCAACATGTCTTTGTCATGCTCTGGGCAATAAATATCATATGTAAGCAACCCATTCTCCAGACAGATTACCATTCATAAGCAGCCCTTCCTCTGACAAGAAAATCCAGGCTTCCTCTGTGTCCCCAGGAAATGAAGAGGGCCCTGATTGCTGACCAGCCTCAATTGGAGACCATAGAGCTTCTGAGACCCTAACCATAAATCTGAGGCACAGGACCATTCATGTATCTTGGATAAAGGACCCTTGACACTTGGAAAACAAATATGATATATATAATACTGTGACTTGTATATTAAATATAGCATTGAATATCATTTTTTATTGTTGCTCAAGTACATTTGTCTGCATTTTCCATCACTCCTCCTCACCCAAGCCATCCCCACCTCCCACGCCTGATCCCACCCCCCTTGATTTAGTCAATGTGTCTTTTATAGTTGTCCTGAAAACCCTTCCCCATTTCTCCATTTCCCCTTCCCACTTCCCCTCTGGTTACTGACAGTTTGTTTTAATTTCAGTGTCTATGGTTATATTTTGCTTGCTTTATTTTGTTGATTAGGTTCCACTTAAAGGTAAGATCACATGGTATTTGTTTTTCACCACCTGACTTATTTCCCTTAGCATAATGCTCTCCAATTCCAACCAGCCTGTCACAAAGGGTAGGAGCTCCTTCTTTCTTTCTGCTGTGTATTATTCCGTCATGAAAATGTACCAAAGTTTTTTGATGCACTCACTTACTGATGGACACCTAAGTTACTTTCAGTACTTGGCTATTGTAAATTGTGCTGCTGTGAACATTGGGTGCATAGGTAGTTTTGGATAGGTGTTTCAGGGTTCTTAGGATACAATCCCAGAAGGAGAATTGCTGGGACACAAGGCACTTCCATTTTTAATTTTCTGAGGAAGTTTCATACTGTTTTCCACAGTGGCTGTACCAGTCTGTATTCCCACCAAGAGTGCACTAGGGTTCCCTTTTCTCCACATCGTCTCCAATACTTGTTGTTTGTTGCTTTGTTTATGAGGGCCATTCTGACCAGTGTAAAGTAATATGTCATTGTGGTTTTTATTCACATCTCTCTGATGGATAGTGATGTTGAGCATCTTTTTATATGTCCCTGGACCCTCTGTATGTCCTCCTTGAAGAAGTGTCTGTTCAGGTCTTTTGCCAATTTTTTAAAAAACATTTTATTTATTTATTTTTAGATGGGAAGGGAGAGAGAGAAAGAGAGGGAGAGAAACATCATTGTGGTTGCCTCTCTCACATCCCCTACTGGGGACCTGCCCTGCAACCCAGGCATGTACCCTGACTGAGAATTGAACCAGTAACCCCTTGCATCGCAGGCCAGTGCTCAGTACACTGAGTCACTCCAGCCAGGTTCTTTTGCCCAATATTTAATTCAGTTGTTTGTCTTCTTGGAGTGGACTCATGTGAGTTCTTTATATATTTTGGAGATCAAATCCTTGTCTGAGGTATCATTGGCAAATATGTTTTTCCATACAGTTGGTACTCTTTTTGCTTTAATGCTGTTTTCTTTAGCCATGCAGAGGCTTTCTATTTTGACTAAGTCACATTTGTTTAGTCTTTCCTGCATGTCTTTTACTCTAGGGGACATATTGATGAAAATATTGTTGTGTGGAATATCTGAGATTTTCCTGCCTATGCTCTCCTCTAGGACTTTCATGTTGTCATAATTTCTATTTAAGTCTTTTATCCATCTTCAGTTTGCTTTTGTGTATGTTTAACTTCTATTCAACATAGAAGTCCTAGTCACGGCAAGTAGACAAGAAGAAGAAATAAAAGGCATCGAAATTGGAAAGAAGAAAGCAAAACTGTCACCATTTTCAGATGACATAATAGTGCACATAGAAAATCCTATAGACTCCACCAAAAAAACTACTCAACCTAATAATTGAATTTGGCAAAACAGCGGGATACAAAGTCAATATTCAGAAATCAAAGGCATTTTTGTACACCAACAATGAAATATCAGGAACAGAAATCAGGAAATAAATCCTATTTGATATACAGCAACAAGAAAAATAAAGTACCTAGGAATAAACCTAACCAAGGAGGTAAAAGACCTGTATTCAGAAAACTACACAACACTGAAGAAAGAAATTAAGGAAGACACAAACAAATGGAAGCATATACTGTGTTCATGGATTGGAAGAATTAACATCATCAAAATGTCCATACTACCCAAATCAATTTATAGATTCAATGCAATCCCTACTAAAATACCAATGACATATTTCACAGATATAGAACAAACATTTCAAAAATTTATATGGAACCATATATGACCCAAAATAGCTGCAACAACTTTGAGAAAGAAGAACAAAGTAGGAGGGATTATAGCACTTGATATCAAACTATATTACCAGGCCACAGTAATCCAACCAGTCTGGTACTGGTATGAGAACAGACACATAGATCAGTGAAACAGAATAGAGAGGTCAGAAGTAAATCTACATCTCTATTGTCAATTAATATTTGACAAAAGGAGTGAAAGCATAAAATGCAGTAAAAATAGCCTCTTCAACAAATGGTGCTGGGAGATCTGGACAGCTAGATGCAAAAAAAATGAAACTCGACCACCAGCTTACATCAGTGTCTTTTAAAAGTCCCTGTATCTATCTAACTTTGGGAGAAGACCCAAAATTTTGGAAGTTTTGCTTTTATAAGTTTATCCAACTGAGCCCTGGTGGGGCATTCACACTTGTCTCCACACCATGGTATGTGCAGTGTGGTACATACAGGAAAATGGGGTCTGTCCTTTCAAGATCTGGTGGTCAGTCCCTTGCTATCCTTTGGAAACCTAACAGTCCCTATATATGATACAATACACTGAATTCAAAGAAGGGAAATTAGCCTGCTTGACTTACAGGGCCTGCACATCAATCATCTCAAGTATTTCATCATATTCTTAAAGATGGTGAAATATAGTTAAACATATATAAGGACAGGAGAATAAAATTCTGATAAAAGTACCTATTTCTAAGAAAACAAAACTAGCAATGAAGTATTAAATGAAGTAAATTGTATGAGTGCTACTTGGAAGAGATAAAATTCTAGAAAACTCAAAGGGATTTTTCAAGGTGGGGAGAGAAAGAGAAATCAATAATTAGCACTAGATAAAAACTTTATCACTGAAGAAAAAATAAGAGTAAAATATTTTTAAATATCTAAAGTACAAAAGTAGACAGATCTTCCCTCCTCTCATCTGCAATACTATTGGGAGTATTTTAATATAGCATATGAGGATGGGATATCATTATATAGAAAAATAATAGTTTATACTGCAGATCTAGTAAAGGAAGGAATACAACTAATATTTACTTGCACTGAGTTGTGTATCTTCACATTACTCTGGGTAACCACTTCACCAACCTAAGCAGTAATAAATTATGATGCTGAATTTATAGATGAGGTAACAGATGTTCAGAGAAGCCAGTATCTTGACCAGGGTAACAACCTTGTCAGTGACAGAGGCAGAATTTACACTCATGTTTATAGGATGCCCATACTCATTCCAGTACATAAAATGTCAACTCTTAGAATCAAGAAGAGTAAACTACTTAGGAATGCATTTAATAAAACATGTGTAAAACTTGTATACCAGATATCTATAAGACATCATTGAAAGAAATAATATAACTAAATAAATAGAAAGGCATTCTATACCCCTGCATAAGAAAACTTAATGTTAATATGGGAATACCTCTTGAATTAATCTACAGATTTAATGCAATCCCTATCAGTATTCCACCTAAATTTTTGGCAAAAATTGACAAGCTTAACCTAAAATTCACATAGAAATGCAAGAGAGAGGTTTTGTTTCATGCTGTTCCTGCAATATTCAATCAACCTAACAGTTTTTTAATATAAAAATAGAAACAACCTCCATTTGTCAGGCAGGTAGTCACCCTAGGGGTTAGCATACTTTACCAGTATGATCTTCTTAGAATCACCCATAACCTTAGGATTTTATTACTCCCATTTTTTGTATGAATAAAGTAAGGTCCAAATCCTAGGATCTGATCCTAGTTCTGTTCAAATAAATTCCCACTGGTATGGTTATAAAGGGATGTTCTTTGCAATGCTTATTCCAGTCATGACCAATATTGTTTAAGTTTGAATTGTCAGTTTGATGTGTCTCAGAGGGAAGCAGTGCATCTATGCCAACCTCTGTATCTCCACTCCTATCCCCCACACAACTTTCCTGGCTTGGCTGCTAATATCCTCCAGAGAATCAGTCAGCTTGAGAGTTTGAGGGACCGAAAGACATGGGCTCAGATTATAAAGCAGGGTTATACCCTCGATAGAAGAGCAGGTGGGGAGCAGGTAGGGCAATAAATAATGAGAGTTTTGTGCCCTCCCCCAAAAGGCAGTGGTGGGGAAGAAATCTTCCAAATGAGGTTAAGTAGCTGGCCTTCAGAAAGCTAACAGCAGCATGGAGGGTGGGTCTGAAGTTAGTTAACTGCATACTAAGGGTAGATCTGTTTTCCAAAACATCTACAAGGAACCCACCCTACATCTCCATGTTGTAAAAGTCCATGTCACAACATTTAACTGGCAAATCTCACCATAGTAAAGGAGCAAGTGTACAATATGTCCTTTGTCCCTGGTCATATCCTGGTCTTATTTAAATATTTAGTATATACAGTGATAACCATAATAAATACACTATTAATGACAACAATTGTAGTAGATACATTAGTGAGTGTTCTTAAAACTAAAATGTTTTAACCCTGGCTGGTGTGGTTCAGTTGGAGCACTGTCTCATAACCAAAAGGTTGCAGGTTTGATTCCCAGTCAGGTCACCTACCTAGATTGTGGGTTTGGTCCTTGGTCCTAGTGCATATAATCCCCAGTCTGGGTGTGTACAGGAGGCCACTGATCGATGCTTCTCTCTCTCTCTCATTGATGTTTCTCTCTCTCCCTGTCTCCTTTACCTCTCTCTAAAAAGCAATGAAAAATTGTCCTTGGGTGAGGATAAAAAAAAACAAAAACCTATAAACTTTCATTAACTGACCAGCGAGTGTTATATAACAAATGAAAACTCTCATCTTTAGGACCTTGAATTAAACAGTGTAAACTGTTCCTAATAGCTGAACCTATATGGGCACAGTAACTTAGAGAGATGGGCAGGACCTCCATGGAGCAACCTTACACCCTGATGTGGAACAGAAGGCATTTGTTAGTCAGCCACACTGGGGGACAGAGCGTCTGCCAAGTGTTTCACTTCAGGATACTGTGAAAACTAAAGCTACATGGTCCCTGCCACATCCAGGTTCCTGTCAGCACAACAGAGGCTTCTCTGGGCAGTCACTTCAGCCTTATACTTAGCAAAGGAGCAGAGGTGACCAGATTGGTTCTGCAGGATCCCAGATCCAACTCTGTGACTAGTCCTGGCAGTCCCTTTCTTGGCCACCTCTTTCCTGCCACTTGCAACCTCTCAGAGTTGACATTCCTTTCTCCAATCTATAGGGCTCAACCTCAAGTATACCCTTAATATGAATCACTCACAAATGGACGGCATTAGTGCTTGTCCTCTGTATTTTTACACTCCACTATTATGTCATTGTTTGGTGACTTCAATGTTCAACCAACTTCCTGGCTTCTTAAGAGTTCTAATGATATTTTCCTTGATTGCTCCCCAGCTATCCTTTCACATGGCAACTCCTCAAACTGTGCCAGTTCTGAAATGTGCATTTTCAGCACACCTCCATCTGATATCTCTGGCTCACTTGCTTTATTATCAAGCCTCCACCAACTGTTCCTTAACACAGAATTTCCAATCCATTGGCCTTATGTGTTTCATTGTCTAATTACCTCCCCACACCCTAATCTCACAGAGTCTTCCTTTCTGTCTCTCCCAACTTACTCTCTGATCCATTGTTATAATCCTGCACTCACGCATACCCGATTCCCTTGCCCAACTTCTTGCCCATGTACATGTTTTGCGAAGCTCTGCTGTTTTTAAACCCAGCCAACTTCCTCTACAACTGCACAGTTTAGTGAACAGAGAGGATGGCTGAGATACCCTAGCTGAGTTTCAAACAGCCAGGGATCTCAAAGGAATGGAGCTCTCACTGTCTACTACTCTTCATTCCCAATTTACTGGGCCAATTATGATTCTCCTTTTTCGAATCTTCACAAATAGGATGACTCCAAGACCCTTCTTTCACTCTACTTGCTCCTTAACAGCAGCTTGATTTCTGCTTGGATCCCATCCCGAGGCCTTTGTATTTATGCCTGAACTCTTTGTACACATCTTGGCAAGGTTGAAGCCTTCTTGTCTTCAGGATCTTAGCTCTAATATCATTTTCTTTAAGATGCTATGCCTGGCTATCATTTATATTGTTTTAATTTCCCCTAGTCAACCTGTTACATAAACCTATTTTATTCACAGCATTTGCCACAATCTAAAACTTTCTATACATGATCTGAGGGAATGCACATTCTTTGACAACTAAGTACTTGTCTAACCCATTGCTCCTATATCCTACAAACCAGGAACAGAGCATGGCATCTATAAAATGCTCCATTGTTGGATGAATGAAAATACTAAGACTTTCTGGAAGTCTCCAGCACACAATTTTATAGATGCCTGTTTCACTTACACTTACTTCATACCCAAAATATTTGATTGAATGTGGCATATTTATGATTTATCATCCAGACTAGACACTTCTAGGCATGAAAATGGACACTGAGACTTCCAGCCAAGATGGAGGCATAGGTGGACACACTATGCCTCCTTGCACAATGAAAATTAAGGACAACAAAGATTTAGAAATAAGGAAACAACTAGAACTGACAGAAAATTGAACTGTACGGAAGTCCAACAACCATTTATCCAGACCGGTAAGAGGGGTGGAGTCCCAGCAGGAAAAAGTAGAGTTTGGCAACCTGGGCATGCAGGCAGCAGCAGCTGGAAGATCCCAGGCATGTAGGTGGTGGCCAGTGGACACTGGGCACAGGGTGGCAACTGTGCAGACCCAGTGAGGCTGTGCAAGATGGCTGGCTGACCAGGTGGTCCCACATTTGCACACAGATAATCCAGGTGAAGGGGAAGTGGCGGAAGGGACTGGAATCCCAGAGAGAGTGGAGCAAGAGCCATTGGTCCCTCTTGAACCTGCTCTCACATACAGTGTCACTACCCAGCAACTGACCAGCCCCACCCTGGAAAACATCTAAGGCTCTACCCCTCACTACCTAACAGCTGCAAGCAGACAAAAACAAAACCTAAAAATGGCTTAAATGGCAGAACAAATCAAAGCCCCAGAGCCAATTCATCTAAGCAACCAAGAGATAGCCAACCTATCAGATAAACAGTTCAAATCCCCGGTGATCAGGATGCTCACAGAATTGGTTGATTTTGCTCACAAATTAGATGAACAAATGAAGGCTACAATAAGTGAAATGAAGAAAAACGCACAGGGAAACAATAGAGATGGGAGGAAAACTGGGACTCAAATCAATGGAGTGGACCAGAAGGAAGAAACAAACAACCAAACAGAAAACAAGGAAGAAACAAGAATTCAAAAAAATGAAGAGAGGCCTAGGAACCTCCAGGACATCTTTAAACATCACAACATCCAAATTATAGGGGTACCAGAAGGGGAAGAAGAAGAGCAAGAAGTGGAAAACTTATTTGAACAAATAATAAAGGAGAACTTCCCCAATCTGGCAAAGGAAATAGACTACCAGGAAGTCCAGGAAGCTCAGAGAGTCCCAAAGAAGTTGGACCCAAAGAGGAACACACCAAGGCACATCATCATTACATTAGCCAAGATTAAAATGAAGGAGAGAATTCTAGAAGCAGCAAGGGATAAGGGGACATTCACCTACAAAGGAGTTTCCATCTTACTGTCAGCTGATTTCTCAAAAGAGATCTTATAGGCAAGAAGGGCTGGAAAGAAGTATTCCAAGTCAAGAAAGGCAAGGACCTACATCCAAGATTGCTCTATCCAGCAAAGCTGTCATTTAGAATGGAAGGGCAGATAAAGTGCTTCTCAAATAAGTTTAAGTTAAAGACGTTCATCATCACCAAGCCCTTATGAAATGTTAAAGGGACTTACCTAAGAAAAAGAAGATAAAAATATGGTAGTAAAAAGACAGCAAACTCACAGATATTAACAATCACATCTAAAACAAAAGGAAACTAAGCAAACACCTAGAACAGGAACAGACCACAGAAATGGAGATCACATGGAGGGTTAGCAACAGGGGAGTATGAGGAGGAGAGAGGGCAAAAAGGTACAAAGAATAAGTAGCATAGCGGTAGGTAGAAAATAGGGGAGGGCAAGAATAGTGTGGGAAATGTAGAAGCTAAAGAACCTATGACATACAGACATGAAATAAAGGGGGAAATATGGGTGGAAGGGAATGTGCAGGGTGGAAGGGAATGAAGGGGGGAATGGGACAACTGTAATAACATAATCAATAAAATATATTTAAAAAAACCTGTCAAGGCAAGTGTTGGTGTGCTCTCCCCTTGAGTGACTAGCTCTGCCATCCCTTTTCTTCCACAGGAATCTGTAGTCCATGTGAATTTATGTCATCTCATCCATAATGCCACAGACACTGCTTGTCAGAATCCACATCACTGCTATAATAACTTAATCACATCTACCATTTTGTGTACAAATGATGCAATTAAGTGTGATAATTGATACATGTCTTAGAAGGACAGAAAGGACAATGGAGCTGACTGCTACACAAACACCTTAGGAAGAGAGTTCCTAAGAGAGTTCTGGGCACCCATGGAACACCAGGGACCTGCCCTGTGGTTGCTTGGCACTCACGCACCATCAGGGACCTTCATGGCAACCAATAAGCACTGGAGTGACAGTTGGTGCCTGTGCATGGAAGGCTGGGAGATCATAAGCACCTGTGTGCGATGGCGGTAGGTGCACACCGCCTCAGAAGATACGCCTGAGGCCCTGTGCAGAGAGGCCCCAGGCTAGCTCTGAAGACAGTAGCCCAAAGATAACTGAGTGCTGTACAGGGAGAAAAGTGATACCATCACCCCTCAGCCATTGCAGACAGCAAGACCAGAAAAACCGGCTTGGCAAGATTAACAGCAAGAGTTGGTGGTTTTTTAAAAAATTCTTTTGTCATTATTTTTATCTTTTTTTACCACCCAACTGCTGTTGCTTCTTGTTACTTCTTTCTTGTTTTATTCATTCTTCCTTTCTTTCCAAGCTTATCTCTTCTTCCTTCCTCTTTTTTCTTTTATTTTTCTTTCTTCTCTTTTCATTTTTTCTTCTTTTCGTTTTTTTCTTCCTTTTTTCTCATATCCACGAGTGAGAAAAAACCAAAACAAAACAAAAAAATCCCCTGGAACTGTGAAAAAACCAGAGTTGGTCCCAAATAGGGGGCATTTCAACAGCTGAGACACTGGAAGCTGTGAACACCAGGATACCCGAAGGAGACAGCACCACTGAATCTCACAGGTATTCTACCACAGAAGTTCACACCATAAACCCAGGGAACCAGAACAAATAAATTTAAGAAGCTGAGCGTAACAAGAAGAGCCTCACAAACAATGTGAAGACAAAGAAACAATCCCCAAATGAAAGAAAAGGAGGAAGCCCCAGAAAGAATGCTAAATGAAACACAGGCAACTCAACTATCAGATATTGAATTCAAAGCAATGGTTATCAGGAAGATCCATGAGCTCACAATGAGCTACCAGAAACTACAGGGAAGCTATGATGAACTCACTGCAAACTATATCAACACGAAAAAGTAAATAGAAACTATCAACAAGGGCCAAGAAGAAATGAGGAACACAATTTCTGAACTGCAGAACACAGTGGAAGGAATGAAAAGCAGAATTGATGAAGCAGAAGATTGGATCAGCGAGTTGGAGGACCAAGTAGAAAAAAACATCCAGAAAGAGCAAGAAAAGGAAAAGAGGCTCAGAAAAAATGAAGAGGATTAAGAGAAATGCAAGACAATATGAAACTTAATAATATCCATATAATAGGGATCCCAGAAGGAGAAGAAAAAGAGCAAGGTATAGAAAACCTATTTGAAAAAGTAATGATGGAAAACTTCCCTAATTTGATGAGAGAAAGAGTCACACAAATCCAGGAAACACAGAGAGTCTCAATCAAGAGGAACCCAAAGAGGCCCACTTCAAGACACATCATAATTAAAATGGCAAAATTCCAACACAAAGAGAGAATCTTAAAGGTAGCAAGGGAGAAGCAGGAAGTAACACACAAGGGAGCCCTGATAAGGTTAGCAGCTGACTCCTCAATGGAAACGCCCCAAGCCAGAAGAGAATGGCAAGAAATATTCCAATTAATGAAAACCAGAGGCATGGAACCAAGGTTACTTTACCAGCAAGGCTCTCAATCATGTTAGAAGGCCAAATACAGAGCTCCCTAGACAAAAGGAATTTAAAGAATATACCACCACCAAACCAGTTCTGCAAAGGATGATAAAGGTACTGCTTTAAGGAAAGGAAGGAAAAGAGAGAGACAGAGAGGAACACAGGTACAAAAGTGGCAATGAATCAGTCCCTCTCAATAATAACCTTAAACATAAATGGATTAGATGCTCCAATCAAAAGACACAGAATAGCTGAATGGATAGGAAAGCATGACCCAAACATATGGTGCCTATAAGAGACCCACTTCAGGACAAAAGACCTACACAGACTCAAAGTGATGGGATGGAAACAAATTTTCCAAGCAAATGGGCAGGAAAAAAAAGCTGGATTAGCAATACTCATATCAGACAAAATAGACTTCAAAAGAAGAGCCATAAAGAGATACCCAGAAAGTAACTTCATAATACTCAAGGGAAGAATCCACCAAGAAGACATAAACATTGTATATATATATGCACCCAACATAGGAGCACCTAAATACATAAAGAAAATCTTGGAGGACTTCAACAAAGATAGAGACAATAACACTACTATAGTAGGGGATTTTAACACCTCACTGTCAAAAATGGACACATCTTCTAAACAAAATATCAACAAAGATATTGTGTCATTGAACAACACTCTAGATGAAATGGACTTCACAGATAAATAGAGAGCCTTTCATCCCAAAGAAAATAAATATACATTTTTTCAAATACACATGGAACATTTTCAAAGATAGACCACATGATAGGACACAAAACAAGCCTCAAAAAATTCATGAAAATTGAAATAATATCAAGCATTGTTTCCACCACAAGGGTGTGAAACTAGAACTCAACCCCAAGGGGAAAAACCCAAAACACTCAAAGCCATGGAGATTGATTAGCATGCTATTAAACAATGAGTGTGTGAAGAATGAAATTAGGAAGGAAATCAAAAAGGTTCTAGAAACAAATGAAAATGAACTCACAATGACCCAAAATTTATGGGACACAGCAAAGGCAGTCCTCAGAGGGAACTTCATGGTCATACAGGCCTACCTAAGAAAGATAGAAACATCTCAAACAAACAACTTAACCCTACACCTATAAGAACTCAAGGAACAGCAACAAAGAGAGCCCAGAGCAAGTAGAAGGAAGGAAATAACCAAGATCAGAGCAGAATTAAATGACATAGAGACTAAAAAGCACAATTCTAAGCATCAATGAATCCAGGAGCTGGTATTTTGAAAAGATAAACAAAATGAACAAGACTTTAAGCAGGCTCATCAAGAAAAAAAGAGAGAGGACCCAAATAAATACAATCAGAAATGAAGAGGAGAGATTACAACTGACACCACAGAAATACAAAGGTTTCTAAGAAATTACTCTGAAGAACTGTATGCCAAAAAATTTGAAAACCTAGGTGAAATGGACAAGTTTCTAGAAAAATATAATCTCCCAAAACTTAATGAAGAAGAAGCAGAAAGCCTGAACAGACCAATAACAACAGATGAAATAGAAGCAGTAATAAAAAAAAATCCTGACACACAAAAGCCCTGGACCAGATGGTTTCACAGGAGAATTCTACAGAGCATTTAAGGAAGAGCTAACCCCTATCCTTCACAAACTTTTTGAAAAAATCCAAAATGATGGAAGACTCCCAAACTCTTTTATGAAGCCAGCATTATTCTAATCCCCAAGCCAGATAAAGACATAACAAAGAAATAAAACTTCAGGCCCATATCGCTGATGAACATAGATGCTAAAATTCTTGACAAAATATTGAGAAACCACATCCAACAATACATTAAAAAGATCATACACCATGACCAAGTGGGATTCATCTCTGGGGTGCAAGGATGGTTCGATATTCACAACTCAGTAAATGTAATTCATCACATAAACAAAAGCAAACACAAAAATCACATGATCATTCAATAGACATGGAAAAAGCATTGGATAAGGTACAACATCCATTTATGATAAAAACACTCAGCAAAGTGGGAATTGAGGGAGAATTCATCAACATAAGAAAGGCCATATATGAGAGACCTACAGCCAATATCATAATGGGCAAAAAGTAAAATATTTTCCACTAAGATCAGGAACAAGACAAGGATGTCCTCTTTCACCACTTTTATTCAATATAGAATTGGAAATATTTGCCACAGTGATAAGACAAGTAAAGGAAATAAAAAGCATTGAAATTGGAAAGGAGAAACAAAACTATCATTGTTTGCAGATGACATGATAGTGTACATAGAAAATCCTATAGACTTGGCCAAAAAGCTGCTCGAACTAACAAATGAATTTGGCCAAAGAGATGGATACAAAGTCAGTATCTAAAAATCAAAGGCATTTCTGTATACCAACAATGAAAGAGCAGAAGCAGAAGTCAAGAAAAAGATCCCATTCGATACAGTGAAAAGAAAAACAAAATACCTAGGAATAAACCTAACCAAGGAGGTAAAAGACCTGTATGCAAAAAACTACACAACACTGAAGAAAGAAATTAAGGAAGACACAAACAAATGGAAACATATACCAAGTTCATGGATCGGAAGAATTAACATCATCAAAATGCCCATACTACCAAAGCAATTTACAGATTCAATGCAATCCCTATTAAGGTACCAATGGCATATTTCACAGACATAGAGCACACACTTCAAAAATTTATATGGAACCACAAACGACCTCAAATAGCTGCAGCAATTTTGAGAAAGAAGAGCCAAGTAGGAGGGATCACAATACCTGACACCAAACTGTATTACAAGGCCACTGTAATCAAAACAGCCTGGTACTGGCACAAAAACACCCACATGGACCAGTGGAATAGAACAGAGAGCCCAGAAATAAACCCAATTCTCTATGTTCAATTAATATTCAACAAAGGATGCAGCAACATAAAATGGAGTAAAAGTAGCCTCTTCAACAAGTGGTGTTGGGAGAACTGGACAGCTACATGCAAAAAAATGAAACTTGAACACCAACTTACCCCATACACAAAAATAAACTCAAGGTGGATACAAGATTTAAATATAAGCTGTGACATCATTAAAGTACTAGAGGAGAACATAGGCAGGAAAATCTCAGATATTTCACTCAGCAACATTTTTACTGATATGTCCCCTAAAGCAAGGGACATAAAGGAAAGAATAAACAAAGGAGATTCATCAGAATAAAAAGCTTCTGCACAGCTAAAGAAAACAGTATTAAAATAAAAAGAGAACCAACTGTATGGGAAAACATATTTGCCAATGATACCTCAGACAAGGGTTTAATCTCCAAAATATATAAAGAACTTACACCACTTCACTCTAAGAAAACAACAACCCAATTAAAAAATGGGCAAAAGACTTGAACAGACACTTCTCCAAGGAGGATATGCAGAGGGTCCAGAGACACATGAAAAGATGCTCAATATCGCTAGCTATCAGAGAGATGCAAATTAAAACCACACTGAGATATCACTTCACACCAGTCAGAATGGCCATCATAAACAAATCAATAAACAAGTTTTGGAGAGGTTGTGGAGAAAAGGGGACCCTAGTGCACTGTTGGTGGGATTGCAGACTGGTACAACCACTATGGAAAGCAGTATGGAAATTTCTAAGAAAACTAAAAATGGATCTACCTTTTGACCCAGCAATCCCACTGCTAGGATTATATCCTAAGAACCCTGAAACACCAATCCAAAAGAACCTATGCACCCCAATGTTCATAGCAGCACAATTTCCAAAAGCCAAGTGTTGGAAGCAACCTAGGTACCCATCAATAAATGAATGGATTAAGAAACTATGCTACATTTACACAATGGAATTCTATGCAGCAGAAAGAAAGAAGGAGCTTCTACCCTTTGCTACAGCATTGATGGAACTGGAGAGCATTATGCTAAGCAAAATAAGCCAGGAGGTGAAAGACAAATACCATATAATCTCACCTTTAACAGGAACCTAATGAACAGAATGAATAAACCAGCATAATATAACCAAAGATACTGAAATTGAGAACAGGCTGACAGTCACCAGAGAGGAGAGTGGAAGGAATTTCAAAGGAAAAGGGGAAGGGTTTAGAGCAACAAGTATAAAAGACACATGGACAAAAACTAGAGGGAGGGGTGGAAATGGGAGGGAGGTGGGGAGGGCTGGGGTGGTGGGCTGGGATGGGAGTAGAAGACAGAAAAGTGTACAAGAACAACAATTAAAATAAAATTAAATTAAAAAAGAAAAGGGACACTAGTCAGAATTACACTCAGATGACAGGCACACTAAGTCATATGGTCACTAGTTTAGGCTTGCTATTAACTGGTTTAGTTACAAGTGTTAATCTTGCTTTTGCTGGCAGGGTCCCTTGATTTTATTTGTTTTTACACTCTCTCCAACTCAGTGGTATGGAGTAGTTGATTATGTAAAGCCTGACTTGACCTATTCTCTGCAAAAAATGGAAGACATTCTTCTCCTTTATCCTGTAAGGGGGTGACTTATGTTTTATTGTTTGTTTCTTCTTTGGCAGTTGGAGGTTTACCAAAGTCTACCAAGCCAGGATGGGAATACATGTGTCCTGTGGTGGCCAGCAGCAAATCTCAGACCAGACAACAGAGACATGTTGTGCATGCCCTATCCCTCCCTCCCCTGCCCTGCCCTGCCCAGCTCTCTTGTCTAGTGAACACCAATCTTTGACCTCTCATTCAAGGCTGAGCTGTGGGGTTGCTTCCTCTGTTCTGTGTTGGCAAAGTCCCAAAACCTACAGGGACAGGACACTGTAATGCCTACGAGGAATTAGTAGAAGGGTTGAGCACCTCCAGAGGGGCAGGGATAGCAGGCAGAAAAGCACAGTGGTCACCAGCATAACTCTCTAGTCAGACAGAGCTGGGCCAAATCCCACCTGGGTCCCCTGTTTCCCATCAGGTAAACTGTCTGTTAAACAGCAGTAACAGTATATCTCACAATATAGTACATTTTAGCCCTATTTTTATTCCCTTCACCTGTCCTCAGCATTTCTTAATCTTTTGGGTTTTTTTTTTTACATTTTTCTTTTTGTTTCCAAAATGTACATGAATCAAAGGAAACTATCAGTTTACTGAAAGAAAGATATGATATTTTCTATTTTATTGTTTTTTTTTAGAAAGCACAGGCATATAGTAGGTTCTTAATGGCTTGTGACAGTGAGTTTAATGAATTGACCTGTCTTCAATCATAACATGCTCCTTTTTCTTTCAAATACTCCAAATGACTGTCAAATTGATGTCATTTGCCAACATTATAATTAGGTTTCCTACTTCAACATCTGATTAATGTAAACATTAATGTTTGGTTCTGGAATGGGAGCCATTCCTGAGATGCACTCCACATGTGTTTTCACCCCAGGCTTCAGGAATCTTTGATGGACTTTGCCTGGGTCTATTACAGAAAGTTGACAAAAGCACCACCCATATGCAGTAGCTCCCCCCCGCCCCCGCTGCCACCCTGCACTGCTAGCTCTGTACTTGGCCCTGCTGTGAGCCAGCGTCTGTCAGAATCAGTTGCTGATAATGACCAGGTGATAGCACTTAAACTTACCTCCTTCAGTATGCAGCACCTGTTAACACATCAGCCTGTCAGTAGTGGGTTTACATTGTTCTGATATGATTTGTTTTGCAGAGACTCCATGAGTATTCTGCTCTCTCCAGGCTATTTGCAAATGGTATACTCCCAGATTGCACAGATCTTGAATCTCAAGGGGATTCCTTGAATTTGCTTTATTTAACATTCCATTTGTCACCATTTGTATGTTTAAAGAATTCACGTAACTGATTGTAACTAACCTCACATTAGTTCAGCTAATTGACTGGTGTCTTAAGCACCAAACACACAAGGCCTGTGACTGAAGCACATTGGCTTATTGACAACTTATTTTCTGTGAGTTCTATGACCTTGGTTCCATTAATAGTTCCACCTGCCCTCTCCTGGCATAAGTCCTCAATGGTCAACCCCCACTTGCCACCAATCAGGCCCACAAAGAAGTCCAGGGCAGTGACCGTACAGTGCCTCACTATGAAGGCTCAGCCCTCTCTGCTGGTCTCAGAAAGGTTGGTCTAGGCCAGATCCTGTGGTACTTGCTTCCTCATTGACTTTGTCCCCACTCAGATGGTCCAAGCCTACAGAATGCTAGGCATGGCTTGATGACCTGGCATCTGTAACCCTTTCTTTGTGTCCACCTGGAACCTGGCCTCCCAGCTTCTCAGCATTGCTTCATACCCTGTACAAGCCCATTCCTCAGGGACTAGTCTCAGTTAAGGGCCCAGGTAAGCAAACACTAGCAATAGTTGTTGCATCATGGCCCCCACTTTGTCTGGCATTAATGAGAACTGCTTATATCTCATCTCAGGTAATTGCCTTGATAACACCATGTGGGGGGGCACCTGGCTCGTCCTCTTCATTCACAGGAAAACTGAAGCACAGAGAGGTTAAGTAATTTCCCAAAGGATAAGGGGTAAGCTGGGATTCAAATTTGGTCAGACTGACTACAGAGTCCCTATTTTATATTCCAATACCTTTCTACCACTTCCCCTGTAGCCCTATCCATTAATTTCCAAAGCTATTATGACTTTTCCTCCCTCTTCTCAGACTCTGCCTATTTTTCAAATGCCACAAGTAAATTCTATCCTTGTGGGATTCCAGGCAAGGCATAACTGCTATTTTGGGTGAAATAACTATGTATAAATAAAAACCAAGGAGCCACAAAGACAACCTTTACATAAAGTATTCAAGGAACTGGAATCTTCATTCAGGCATGGAAACAAACTGATCCTCCTAAAAGAAATGAATACAACAGAAGAGGCTCCCTTTACCTTCTACCCTACCACTGTAGTTATTACCTGGAGCAGAACAGAAAGAATCCACTTATATAAAAACCTAGGGCTCCGAATTCTCCCCATAGCCTCTCCTGACAGCTTATGCTCTCAGGCTCCTGGATACCCTCCCTCACTTCCCACCATCCCTCTGCTGTTACTTATGAGCACAGGTGAAGTGAATCCAATTCTGGGGACTGTGTCCAGATCCCTCCAGCTAGAAGAAACAGGCTCAGATGCACTGTGGGGAGAACTGCTTGGTGAAAGCACAAAATATCCTATGAGGCTTCCTAATACAGTCCAGGAGCTGTAGCCAAAAAGTGTCACCCTCAACTTGGTGCACATGGCTGTCTGTATCCCAGAGTGATATCCTCTGGTTAACTGCCCTTCATGTTCCCCAGGAGCAGCTCCCTACAGCAGTGATGTTAACAGCAAAGGATTTACTGTTCACTGTGTATGTGTGAGGAGGTCTGTGTGTGTTTGTATGTGTGAGTGTATGTGTGTGTGATCAGATATACCTGTGTGTGTCCATATCAATGTGAGTCTGTGTATGTGAAAAAATGGGGAACTTCATTTTTCTGGAATAGTGTCTTCTTAAAGGAGCTGAATGTGAAGTTCTAATCAGGACACCTATAGGAATCTTAGCCTGCAGAGGTAGCTTATATTTGTCAAGACCATAAGTATGACTGAGCCACTATAGAAAAGAATGAAAACTAACATGGAACAAGCTTTTTACTTATTACATGGGAAAATCCTGACCCAAGGATCAATACCCCATTCTAGAAGAGCAGAGCAATGCCTTACCACTTTCATCCCAGAGCCCAGTAACATCCTGGTGCAAGCCTAGGTCAATGGCAGAACAGGTACAAGAGCATTGTTTCTAGTTGAGAATCATGGTGGAGAGTCTTCTACCATATTTAACTCCTCTTTTGCAAAACTCTCATATTTTGATCCCACTTAGCTCACCAATAAAGATACCTTGGGCCTGCCTGAGAAAGACTTCTCAGCAAAAGTGGAAAAAAATTGAGATTCATCTTTCTAAGCAGAAACCAGTGTGATGCACAGGGGAGAGCTCCTTGTGTCCACATCTTTAGGTCTCAGGAGAGAGGAAGACTGTCTCCCTTCTGCTTGTCACTACAGTCTCCATTCTGCAGCCTGAAGAAGGGCTTGAGGTGGATGATTTATTACCATACCAACCTAGTGATTTTCCATCTGTTATATTTTATTCCCAGCACACCACCAGACAGTGTGAACTGCAGTAACATCACAAATGGACATCAAAAGCTGATGAAGTAAGTTACTACATAAGTCACTGTTCTAAGCACTTTATATGTATAAAGAATCATAAAGTTCTGTTTGTCTCTCCAGGTCTGGTTTAATGTGAATGCAGCAGTTCAATGGTGCCTTACCTCCTCCAGAATCTCAAGGATCTTGGCTGACTCATTTTTCCTCTCTGTAAGAGCAATGAATTCATATACACAATTTGCCCAAGGGTTATATTATTAAATTGAGTGTGTGTGTGTATATACACACACACATATCTATATATATAATTTATTTGGAGATAATTTTCAGTCCATTTTCTAGGCACAGGTATCAATAATTACTTATTGTGTAACAAACCACCCCCAAAATTAGTGGATTAAAATGGAAGTTATTTTATTTACATATAATTCTCTGAGTCAGCAGGTGGGGCAAAGCTAGGCTGCTCTGTTCTTGGAAGATCTTTCCCAGGGTCACTTATAAAGGCTCCAGTCACTATGAGTTCCATTGTGGCTAAAGAGCACAAGACAGCCTCACTGATCTGTCTGGTGGGTATCAGAAGCTGTTGGTTGAATCACATATTAGCCTGGTCACATTCACAAGGTGGTGGACATGGTCCAAAAGAATAAGTTTAAATGTACAAGTCCTCATGAAGCATGGGTTCAAAACTGGCACATTTCCATTCAAACTTCACTGTGTTGGTCAAAGTCATCATAGGGTCAGTCCAAACTCGAGGTGGGGATATTGGTGAAATGGACTCCTCTTCTTGATGGGAACTCCAGGGAAGCTACAAGGAACTTACTGTGAACTATACTAGTATAAAAAAGGATATAGAAACTATCAATAAGAGCTAGGAGAAAATGAAGGATACAATTGTAATGAAGTACACAGTAGAAGGAATTAAAATCAGGCTATATGAAGCAGAGGAACTAATCAGTGTGGTGAAGGACAAGTTAGAAAATAATTCCCAGAAAGAGTAGCAAAACAAAAACAGACTCAAAAAGAATAAAGAGGGTTTAAGGGAGCAGCAGGACAATGTGAAATATAATAGTATGCATATCATAGGGATACCAGAAGAAGAAAGCAAGGGATAGAAACCTTGTTTGAAAAAGTTATGACAGAAAACTTCCCTAAGTGATGAGAGAAAAAGTCACACAAGATTAGGAAGCACCAAGGGTCCCAATCAAGATGAACCCAAAAAGGCCCACTCCAAGACAGAGCATAATAAAAATGACAAAATTTAAAGACAAGAGAAAATCTTAAAGGCAACAAGAGAAAACAGCTAGTAACCTACAAGGGAGCTCTGTTAAGGATATCAGCTGATTTCACAACAAAAACTTTATAAGTCAGAAGGGAATGGCCAAAACCTTTTCCAAGTAATGAAAAGCAAAGCCCTGCAGCCAAGAGTACTCTACAGAGCAAGGCTCCAATTTAAAATGGAAGGTAAAATAAGAGTCCCCCCCAAAAAAGGGCTAAAAGAATACATCACCAAATCACCACTACAATAGATGCTAAAGGGACTGCTTTAAGATTAAGAAAAAGAGAGAAAGAGAAGAACACAGGAACAATGGGGGAAAATGGCAAAGAATAAGTACCTATCAATAATAACCTTAAATGTAAATGGATTAAATACTCCAATAAAAAGGCATAAGAGAGCTGAAGGAATAAGAAAACACTACCCACATAGATGCTGTCTAAAAGAGATCCAGCCCAGGGAGGTGGCCATGCCACAGGAGACACCAGTACATCCAGAGGTGGCCGAGGGACTGGAGGCGGCCTAGTGACCAGAGGCAACTGTGCAACCAGAGGCAGCCAAGCAACCAGAGACAATTGTGAGACTGGAGGCAGCAGAGTAACCAGAGGAGGGGGCTTTGTGGAAGACCTAGAGCTCATACCCGTGAACCTAGAGTGAGTGCGTGGTATCCACACCCATAAACTTGGGTCGGAGCATGTGCCCATAGGAGACCCAGAGCTCCAACGCATAAACATGGAGAGTGCTCAATCAGTAGGAGATCCCAGCTCACACCCATAAACTTGGGAAAGCCCACACTGTGCAGGAGGCTCAGAAACCACGCCCAAAGCCCTGCACAGAAAGGCACCAGGCTAGCTCTGGAGAGAGTGCATGGCTAGCACTGAGGAGAGTAGTCCAAAGCTGAACAGGGAGAAAAGTGATACCAGTTTCCCCTCAGCCCCTTGCAGCCAGAAAGACTAGAAAAACCAGTTTGGCCAGTTTGAAAACAGAAAGGTTTTTTTTTTTTGTTGTTGTTGTTGTTTTACCTTTTTTATTATATTTTTTATTATTTTTATTTTGTATCCCTCAGTTCCTTTTGTTTCTCTTTCCATTCTTCTTGTTTCATTCCTTCTTCCTTTCTTTTCAATTTTGTCTCTTTTTCCTTCCTCTTTTTCTTCTTTTCTCTTTTTAAATACCCATGAGCGAGACAAAAAAAAAAAAAAAAAAAAAAACAAAAAAAAAAAAAAAAAAAAAAAAAAAAACCCAGAACTGTGAAAAAAAAAAGAGAGTTGGACCCAAAGAAGGGGCATCTCAACAGCTGACACAGTGGAAGCTGTGAGCACCAGGAAACCCAAAGGACACTGCACCATCAAATCTCACAGGTATTCTACCACAGAAGTTCACACTGTAAACCCAGGGAGCCAGAACACTTTAATTTAAGAACCTGAGGCTAACAAGAAGAGTCTCACAAACAATGTGAAAACAAAGAAACAATCTTCAAATGAAAGGAAAGGAGGAAGCCCCAGAAAGAATGCAAAATGAAACAGAGGCAACTCAACTATCAGATATTGAGTTCAAAGCAATGGTTATCAGGAAGCTCCAGGAGCTCACAATGAGCTACCAGAAATTACAGGGAAGCTATGATGAATTCACTGCAAACTATATCAACATGAAAAAGGAAATAGAAACTATCAACAAGGGCCAAGAAGAAATGAGGAACACAATTTCTGAACCGAAGAACACAATAGGAGGAATCAAAAGCAGAATCGATGAAGCAGAAGAATGGATCAGCGAGTTGGAGAACAAAGTAGAAAAAAGCACCCAGAAAGAGCAAGAAAAGGAAACAAGGCTCAGAAAGAATGAAGAGGGATTAAGAGAAATGCAAGACAATATGAAATGTAATAATATCCATATAATAGGGATCCCAGAAAGAGAAGAAGAAGAGCAAGAGATAGAAAACCTGTTTGAAAAAAGTAATGATGGAAAACTTCCCTAATTTGATGAGAGAAAAAGTCATACAAATCCAAGAAACACAGAAAGTCCCAATCAAGAGGAACCCAAAGAGGCCCACTTCAAGACACATCATAATTAAAATGGCAAAATTTCAAGACAAAGAGAGAATTCTAAACGAAGCAAGGGAGAAACAGGAAGTAACACACAAGGGAGCCCTGATAAGGTTAGCAGCTGACTTCTCAATGGAAATGCTCCAAGATGGAAGAGAATGGGAAGAAATATTCTAATTAATGAAAACCAGAGGCATGGAACCAAGGCTACTTTACCCAGCAAGGCTCTCAATCATGTTAGAAGGCCAAATATGGAGCTTCCTAGACAAAAGAAATTTAAAGAATACACCACCACCAAACCAGTTCTGCAAAGGATGATAAAGGTACCGCTTTAAGGAAAGGAAGGAAAGAGAGACAGAGAGGAACACAGGTACAAAAATGGCAATGAATAAATACCTATCAATGATAACCTTAAATGTAAATAGATTCAGTGTTCCAAATCAATGCCATACAGCAGAATAAATTCAAAATGGAGAAAACACTTAAACATAAGCCATGACACCATAAATGTTCTAGAGGAAAATGTAGACAGTAAAATCTCAGATATACCACACAGCAATATTTCTGCCAATATATCCTCTAAGGCACAGGAAATAAAGGAATGAATAAACAAATAGGACTACATCAAGTTAGAAATCTTCTTCACAGCTAAAGAAAACAGCAGTTAAATGAAAAGGGAATCGACTGTGTGGGAATATATATTTGCCAATAATACCTGGACAAGAGATTGATCTCCAAAATATATAAAGAACTCACAGGACTCCACTCTGAAGACAAACAATCCAATTAAAAATGGGCTAAGGACCTGAACAGACACTTCTCCAAGGAGGACATACAGAGGGCCCATTGATATATGAAAGAATGCTCAGCATCACTAGCTATCAGAGAGATACAAATTCAAACCACAGTGAGATACCACTTTACAGTGGTGAGAATGGCCATCATAAACAAATTAACAAACAAGTGCTGGCGAGGTTGTGAGAAAAGGAAACCCTAGTACACTGTTGGTGGGAATGCAGACTGGTGCAGTCACTGTGGAAAACAGTATGCAACTTCCTCAGAAAACTAAAAATGGAACTGCCTTTTTGTTACAGAACAGACACACACAGGGCCAAAGGGGGTTATATTATTACCAAAAGGACCGTCCACTAGGTTCGATTGTCCATCGCCATAAGAAAGATGTCTCTCAATGCCAGAAGTTCATGAAAAGGAAAGGAAATGTTTATTTAGTGCTATACAGACTTAAAGTAGTGACCTAACATCTTCATTAAAATATCAAAGTCCTTGTGGATACCCACAGATGTCCACAGTGCTTCCTTCTGCCCCTGCCCTAATTTGGGGTACCATAACTCAGGAAAAGAAGCAAACATCCGTGATTCAGGCTCCCAGTGCCATAAGTTGTGTTGCTGCCCAGGAAGGATCTCTAATTAATCCAGAGCCATGTGGCACCTTCTCATTGCCTACTGGCAAGAGATCTTTCACCCTTCTTCCAAGCAAAGTCTCTCCTGCTTCCCAGACCACGTGGCCAAAGGGAGCACCCCGAAGCTGCATGGTCCTCTTCTACCAAAGCTTCAGGGGTCCCTACTCTAGCCAAAACTGCATGGTTCTTCTCTCCACCAAAGCTACGGGGGTCTCTCTTTTCACCAAAGCTGCGGGGGTCTGTACTCTGGTGAAACCGTGTGGATCTCTCTCTCATGGCTGGGTTGAAATCCCTGTGCCAGTCTTCCTCTGTACCCCATTTCCGACTCCTCCTACAATCAGTTATACCTGCCAGCATTCCTGTGTTACTCCAAGTTTACTGGGCTGTCATCGTGAGTCTGGGAAGGTGTGGCCCCATGTCATGGAGTCAGTCTTCTCCAAGCTCTCATGCAGGTGCTTTACCCTGGGGGACCTGCCCCCCAGTTACATCCTGGGGGGAAGTCCCTTCCATCCCCCTGGCTCAGAGCATGGCCACAGCTATTTAACATATCTATGCAACCAGTTAAAGGTTATAGATATGTTAAATGACCATGCCAGAGGTTAGCTGCAGAGCTGTGGCTGTACACAACAGCTCTGCATGTTCCTTCTCCATGTGTCCCTTCTCGTAACTCACACCTGAGGGGGGAAGGGGTGAGGACATCTTATATGTCTTTCTAATATTTCCTGGACACCCTGAGTTGTGGGCCCTGTTCCAAATCCCTATTTGCTCCGCCCCCCCCTTGGCTGCACCCTGTATCATTTTGACCTGGCAATTCCACTGCTAAGATTATATCCCAAGAATCCTGAAACACCAGTTAAAAAGACCTAGGCATCCCAATGTCCATAGCAGCACAATTGACAATAGCCAAGTGCTGGAAGCAACCTAGGTGACAATCAGTAAATGATCGGATAAAAAAACTATGGTACATTTACATAATGGAATACTATGCAACAGAAAGAAAGGAACTCCTACCCTTTGTGACAGCATGGATGGCTCTAGAGAGCATTATGCTAAGTGAAATAAGCCAGGCAGTGAAAGACTAATACATATGATCCCACCTATAAGTGGAATCTAATGAAGAAAACAAAGAAATAAGCACAATTAGAACCAAAGGCGTGGAAACAAGGAGCAGACTGACAGAGAACAGAGGGGAGGGGAGTGGGATAATGGGGGAAAGATGAGGAAGGTTCTAATCAACAAACAGGTGTACATGACCCATGGGCATGGACAACTAGGTGGGGATTGACTGTGGGAGGGAATGTTGGTGGGGCAGGGGAGATCAAAGGTATAATTGGACCAACTGTAATAAAACAACTATATATATATACACTATATATACTCTATAGAACAACTATATATATATGTTCTATACTATAGTTAGTATAGTATGTATATGGAATATATACGTGTATATATACACACATATATACACACACCATATAAAAATGTTTAGTTGTGTTAAAGCTATTGATCTTAAATAAGCCTTTCTCCTACATTCCCCTCTAAACCCAGCTGACATGAAAGTCCACACCACTCAGGCACATGCCTACGTGAGAATGCATACCTTCATGAAGGTGCACATACTGTCCTTATCTGACTCTTGCCAACAAGGAGCTGTAGGATACAGGTACAATAAAGGGACTGAGCTGATTTATTTTCTGTTCTCAGAGAGCCATAAGGATGCAAAGCAAACATTTTGTTAAGATGCACTAAAATGTCTCAGTCCAGAGTCTTCCCTAATTTAAAAAACTGTGACAGCCATAGTTGTTTTTTTTAAATCCTGGAATGAATATGGATGAAAAGAAAGTGATTGCTTGGTGGAGGAGGATATAAGGAGATGAAATAGTAATGGGAAAAAATACAATAAAGATGAAATCAAAATAAAATAAAATAAAATTTTAGGAAGCAAGATAAAAAAGAAACAATCTCAGAAAAGGTAAGTGATCTAATATCATTCAATAAGCAAGCAGCAGAGCTGAGAATCTGAAACCTGTCTTCTCACAGGCACTTTAGAAAATACTGTGGGGAGGAGGGGCAGGCAGCCACAGACATGAGAAAATCACAAATGTCTCTTTCCCACTACTCCCTCCCCACCCAGCTAAAATCTAGTATACTGCCTGAAGGGATAACAAGGGCACTTGAATTGTAGCCTGGTGCTTGAAAGTTACTGCAGCTTTTCTTTAAAACACATTTATGAACTCTCAGGAGTAATTTGAAACATCTACATGTATTGCACAGACAATGTTGAACAATCACATTTGTTAAAACCACCTACTACAACATTCCAGTTCTGGTGACATGGACAGGAACTTGGTCAACCTATCCTTAATGTTTTGAATATTTAATGTTTGAATATATTTAATGTTTTGCTTTTTTGACATGTTGACCTGATGTTTGCAGTGTAATATACTACAGTGTAATATTACTTCATATCATCATGTTCCCACAAAAGGGCCTTGTGATTTTCCATTGAAAGAACAACAGACTGTTTTGATACTCTGTCTCACTGCTTTGCTGCTGCTGGCAAATGGACACCTCATCTTTCAATCTTTGACACTTTCTTCCACTCATTGAAATAATTTTACTTGTAAATTAAAATCTGTTCAAACTACAGGTCACAATCTGTTCATGTTAGACATGAGAATTTCCAATGTGCATGTGGACCCTGTAAAGGAAAAAGTCAGGGGCTCAGGGACATGCTGGTGTCATGGAAAGATAAGTTTTTTTTTAGGGAGAGGAAGACATAAAAGTGCTAAATAATAGGATGGTAATTCATATTACAAAAGGTTAGGTAAAGATGCCTTTAAATAGTGCACCTTATAACGGTATTCAGAAGTCTGGCTGAATCCTCCACAAACGTCATTGACAATTTTTAGAAACAGCTTTCATATAAATGAAGGTGCAGAGGTGTTCAGGGTGAAAAGGGGCCATGTAGGTGTGTGAGTGTAGGGGCCACCTTCTCACTGTCTCTGGAGGCCTTCTCCATACTATTCTCCAGCCAACAGAAACTATATTTGAAATCAAATTTGAGTGAGTAGAGTCTCTCCAGAGGGTAAGGTGACCAGTGTGATGACAAAGTGTTTTCCTATTGAGAGATGAAATATTTAGTTCTCTTCATGAACCTCAGAATAGCACTGACAAGTGTCTTTGATAGAAAACTTACATAAGAACACACCTCTTTATTCTCTTATAATAGTAGTAATTCGCAGGGAGTGGGGGGAAGAGATTTAATGAGAAAAGTGAATTGAGTCCAGAGTATCACTAATATGTCATATTAAATGTGGAAGAAATTAATTGCTTATTATTATGAAATTATTTTTAAAATTTTTACCAAAAAATGGTAATTTTGCCCATGATGTTTCAACTAGATTCTTGTTTATCCACTGCACATCAAAAGGTGTATGTCAAATCTATATTGTTTCAAATGTCTATTTTTCTCAGGATCTAGATTTCCCCTTCTTTCAGTTCCCCTCTTCATGCCTCAAAGAATGTTTGTAGGTGTTCTTTTTCAATGCCAAAATGGAAAGGGGGGGGGTGTAACTTCATTTTTATTTTAACATTACCTATGTTCTAATGGAATCATTTAAATCAGACATGCAGTCATTTCTGTTAGGCAAAAATGCAACATCATCAGCTGGAAATACATGAGGATGCATTTGAAGGTGAAATAAGCTTGCAATGGAACATGGAATCCTTCACGAAACATGGCCTCCAGAACTCTGAGAAGGGGCAGTAAACAGGGGAGAAGGGCAAAATGTTAATGAATTTGGTGGTGGGATGAGGGGAGTACTGGAAGTTCAATATATCATTCCCTCCACCTTTGTGTAGCATTGAAGTTTTCCATTAAAAAGAAAACTTGAAACATAGATTTCTCAATTTTTTGCTTTATTTAACAAGGCCCTCTTGATTATGACTATTCCCTTTCCGTGCAGTAGGTGGAGGATTGGTGGGAGAGGGCCCTAGATCAGCTACGAATCAACATTTGCTTTCTGCAAAGGTACCAGAGGCTGTTAGTGAAAGGGAGGAAAAGCTCTTTCTCACACATCCCACAGGCCACGTACCTGTGGTCTCATCTCCAGAAAGAAATTCCACACAACTGCAAGACACACAACATGCAATAATTCATACGAAAATTCAGCTCCAGCTACTTCCTGTCCTAGCCAGAATAAACATAGGACTGTCCCCGGCCGCCCTGGCGGCTCACTTTCACTTTGGCTGCTGTGAGAATTTCCGGGGTCAGACCCCTCTGGGAAGATCACATTCCTGCACCTACGCGACTTTGCCCAGGTAGTCGCACCTCAGCAAGGAAAAGTTGGCTCACTCTTTCCGGTTTGTTACCAAGATGCTAACCCTACAGGCTGCAGGTCTGCGCAGCACGTCTCTCTTTGGGCTCTGACCAAACAGTAGGAGCGGGGTGGACAGATACACAAACACGCGCGCACTTCCCCAACCTCTGAGCCTGATTCTAAGTAGGAAACGGAGTCATGCACCCCCTAATCCCCAATTCAGCCAAGCCCTCGGCCAGTGTTTGCTGCAATAAACACCAGAACGCGGCCAGGAAGGGCGGAAGCATCGACTGCAGGCCAGTGTCCTGGACGCGCCAGCGCATCTGACGTCGCAGAAAGGCTGCTCGCACCTGAAGTCTGGGTGCCAGGAATCCAAACCTCTGCGTGCGAGTGGCCCGATGAAAATAAAATGCGATCAGAGGAACCCTTCTTCTAGTCCTTCAGAAAAGCCGAGCTGCTACACTGGCAGCCTCCTCAAAGCAGGGCTGCGATCGCCAATTCTACTGGGATCTTGAAAAAGAAACGGAAATCAAAGCCCCTTTTTTAAGGAGAGTGCCCAACTCTGCCGGTAATCCATTCCTCTCTCTGGTGCTTGGAAAGCGCACGCGAAGAGGCAAAAATTATACCTAGGGAAATCGAGACTAGAACTTGAACCCGAGAAGTGCATCCACTCGCTTCCCTCTCCGCGCCTGGGCTGGTGGCTATCAGGACTGCGGGCTGTAGCGGCTGCCACGGAACAGACAGATCACAGATGCCCGTCTTGCTCTTCCCTGCTGAGAAGGGCTCCAGGAGTACCCGTCTCTGTTCAGGGAGCCTGTCCGGAGATCCCAAACAGAACGCACTTGCACCCTCGCCACCTTCCGCCACTCCGCTCTGCGAAGCAAAGGCCTCTTTCCTTTCTGGTCCCACATGGACCTCGGTTCCCGGTTCCCCGGCTTTCCGCTCCCTGGCTTTCCACTCCCCAGACCCAGCCAGTATCCTTTGGGTCATTCTAGGGGGTCGCCAAACCTGCCTACGAACACCGCGAGCCCTGACAACTTGGGCAGCCCCGCTTCGTTGGGCTCCCCAGGTCTTGCGTTCATTACGTCCCACCGACTTTGCACTACAGCCCCTCCGTATCTCCTGAACGCCTAGGGTGGTGAGGCGCCAAGCTGCAGTCAGAGCTGACAATAACCGGCCCCTTCTAACTCATCTTGCTCTCCTGCTCTGCTTTCTCCGTTTATCTGGCTACTCAGAGCCCTACAGGTCCCGCCGCAGCGACCACCCAGACTCACCACGGGCGCGGTACAGCCTAGTTTGTGCGCTCCAAGGCGGAGCCAGGAATCCCTCCCTCGCAGGGCCCGCCTCCGTTGCCAGCCGTTCGCCCGCCCGCAGCCTCCGCCACGCTCCTGCTGACCCCTCCTCCACCAGTGCTGCCGGGGCTTTGGGACTTACCTCCTGGACAAGGTGACCCGGCGAAGGCGCCCAGGCGGCAGCCCGCAGGTCTCCGGAGCGAGCAAGCCTGAGGGGAGCTGGGCGGTGGCGGCGCCCGCCTTTGCTCCTTAGCTCCTTGACTCCTCTTCTCCAGACCTGCTCTGTTTTCCTCGGTGCCCCTCCTCTCCTCACCCAACCCCCGGTGCTCCCTGCCCTGCGGTCGCGGCCCGCGCCCCCAGTTGCCCAGCTAGTACTAGAGTGCCGGACTAGGGGCGACGGCAATGGCCCGGGTGGCAGGGAGCGCCGGATCTGCGCGAAGGGGCGGAGCCCGGCCCTCGGGTCCCAGCCAAAGGAAGGGGTGCTGGCGGACTCCAGCAGAGCGCGCATGGCTAGCGGGTTGGGCGCGGAGCCCCCCAGGGCATCCTTCTCTGCTTGCCAAGCCTGGCGACACGCGTGCAGGAGACAGCAGCCAGGGACGCCGGGGGAGGATGGCAAGGAGGAGGAGGTGGAAGAGGGAACTGCCCTGCGTGAAGGTGGCCGCCAAATTTGCCCCGGGCAGACCTGGCCTCCGCGGGTGATTGCATCTGTCAAATAGTCCATGGCTGGTGTCTGGGAATGTGAGGGTGACAGAGGCTGGGGGTGGGGGCCACTTCTGGGGACTTGAAGGACCGAGATTTGCCGCCTGGCTCCAGGAAGAGATGGCTCCTCTTGGTCCTAAAGGCCTCCCAAGGCTCAGATTTTGATTTGAGGTTCACAAAAGCCCACTTTATAGGCCTGGTATCTGCTCAAGTCCTAACCATCCAGGGGAAATAAGACGTAGGGCCCAGATTCCCAGAGCTCCCCCAACCCCAAACAGGTCTGTTTTCCTAGAATTGCTGGCCTACCACAGTTGGAATTGAAAGGAAGCTAGATTGGCTGCCAGAGGGAATGGGGGGCTGGCACAATCACGGCCAGGGAAGCATGTAGAGGGGAGCCAGAGCCCAGCGAGAACAAACTCCCAAAAGTCTGTTTTTCAAATGTTGTGTGTGTGTGTGTGTGTGTGTGTGTGTGTGTGTGTGTGTATGCGGAGGAGAGGGGTTTGTTTTGGGTTTCATGAACTATGAAAGAAAAATGTACCATAAAGGGGTCAAAAATGATTTAGAAAAACATCTGTAAGCCCAGTTTTACTTCAGGCTCACACTTGCCACTAGTCCCAGGCTTGTCAGTCCAGGATCGCTCCTGATGGTCGAGGCTGATTTT
Organism: Anoura caudifer; assembly: GCA_004027475.1. NCBI lineage: Eukaryota > Metazoa > Chordata > Mammalia > Chiroptera > Phyllostomidae > Anoura > Anoura caudifer. Next base: position 171,146 of record PVKU01003602.1, read on the forward strand.
GCCTTGCGGCAGACTCCTGCCAGCAGAGTCCGCCTGTTGTGGCTGGAGAGGAGAACAAATGCACAGGCCACAGAAATTCTGTGGGGAAAAAGGGACAGACACTGCTGCTCTCTCAAGGGGAGAGCACCTATGAGTGCCTCGGCCACTATCTCAAGAAGAGAGTGCCCCGACCCTTGCCTAGACAGGCTTTTATTGTTTCTCTCAGGTCTTACATCAGCAAAGGATTTATTATCTATTACATAGAATATTATTGTCTATTTTTTAGGTACAAACAAGGAAATGAAAATAACATGCAAAGGGCAATGGCAGCGAGTCGATTAGGTCTATCCTTGGGAAGATTCACACAGGCTTTGGAAATTACCTTGAAGATAGACCATACACATTTGTTGTTTTAGACCAGGGGATCGAGTTTTAGCAAGAACAAACCATAACAGTCTGTATGCATTTTCTAGGACTGATTCTCAGGGGAAAACTCTGTTTGAAAGTCTGGCTCCTGCCCACCACCTCACTTCTGTAGGTTTTCCATACAGAGCTGAGTCACATTTGCCAGATTAAAACAAACTGGTCCCCTACATTGCCCCGTGAAATTCTCCTAGGTACCCAAGCCTCTCTCCTTCCTGGTAACCAACCCTTGGTTTCAGAAGGTTCTGCTTCCTCTGTCAGATCTCCTCTGGGTAGGAGTTGGAGGTGGTGCCAGAACAGCATCTCCCACCCCCCTGGTCCCTTCACTGGAAGACTTGGCTCCTGTCAAAATTCTGCAGCCCAAAGAGAATGCTAACTTCAGATTGAGACCATAAGGACAATTTGGGTGGAGCAGGTTAGTGGAACCAGTACCACCTGTGGTTTGTCTTTATCCACTTGCATCACATTGATCTCCATTTCTGCACATGGCAAAGCACCTCTAGATCCAGAGTTGCAAGGCTGTGGGACTGGGATGTTCAGAAAACAGCATGGTATATTTCTCCATCTAGAAAAATTCAAATGGGAGGAAAATGCCACTGTACCTTAGTAAAGTTGTTTACTGATACCAGATCCTTCCCTGAGCAAAACATTCTTGCATCTGAATCACTGGGCTGAGCAGATAGATGTTGTTAGATTCATTTGAGGTAGAGAATCATATTACTGTTTATCAGATGAAGAGGCTGATGTTTTTTTTTTTTAAAAACTGAGATTTCCATAGGCACCCAATATGCAAGAGGAGCCTGACCCAGGTTCCCTCCCTCTCTGTTAGTGCACTTTTGTTGTTCAGGCATTGGGGTGACTTTGGAGGTCAGGTTGTTTTGCCAAGAGAACACCAGCCTGGGTTACAGCTGTGAGTAGCCTTTGCCCCTAGGGTATTGTTTGAATTTTAAATTGGACTTTTGCTAATATGATATAGCAGGCAGGTACCTTTCTGAGTGCAGCATAAAAATGTGATGATGAATGGCCACCTATGGTTGCCTGCAGAGTGCTCCCTCCAAAAGTGAGGGTGGCAGAAGTTAAAGGAAGAAAATACTTTGCAGTCATCTCCTGTATTGAGTTCTGTTAACTTTCTCCATGTCCTAGCTACTTTGAAACTTTCAGGCTGGTGCTGTGGAACTCCGTACCTTGGCTCTTACAGGTGATGTGTTGAGCAGGAATAAATTTGGGGCAGGGTCCGGGGGAGTCTTGCTTTTCCTAAAAGTTTCAAAAGCTTAATTTTCTTTTTTTTTTTTAAATTAAATTTTATTTTAATTGTTGTTCTTATACAGTTTTCTGTTTTCTACTCCCATCCCGTCCCTCCGCCCCAGCCCTCCCCAGCTCCCTTCCATTTCCACCCGCCCCTAGCTTTTGTCCATATGTCTTTCATACTTGTTGTTCTAATCCCTTCCCCTTTTCCCTGGATATTCCTATCCCTCTCCTCTCTTGTTCTCAATTTCAGTGTCTTTGGCTATATTATGCTTGTTTGCTTGTTTTGTTGATTAGGTTCCTGTTAAAGGTGAGATCATATGGTATTTGTCTCTCACCTCCTGGCTTATTTCGCTTAGCATAATGCTCTCCAGTTCCATCCATGCTGTCATGAAGGGTAGGAGCTCCTTCTTTCTTTCTGCTGCATAGAATTCCATTGTGTAAATGTACCATAGTTTCTTGATCCATTCATTTATTGATGGGCACCTAGGTTGCTTCCAAC